>JAQFYZ010000054.1:0-85015 GCA_034695085.1 Cylindroiulus punctatus
CGCCGTGAACCTCCCGGACTGAGCTATGGCAGCAGCGAGGAAACTCATATTTGAGGCTGGACGGGAGAAAATTTTTTAAAAAAAAATAAACTTTTTTGCGGAGCGTAGCCGTGGATCCCGTCTCGGCGAAACCGTTTCCAAAAAATTCCACGAAAAAAACATTGATTTTTCTAGAAATAACTGCGATTTTACCGATTTATTTCATTTATAATTTTAGGGGCGCCACCTAGCGGCGCGTGACTTAAGTGGCGCTCCATTCGCAATTTTTGAATCTGGGATTCGCCAAAATCTACTTTGAACTACTTGAACTAACAACTTGAAAAATCAATATTTTTTCGCCAAATTTTCGACGACGGTTTGACGAAAAAGAGATCCGCGGCTACGGCCCGCAAAAAGGTTTTTGTTAAACGGTTTTTTTCGTCGAATTCGAAATGTCCCTCTAAGACTGTTCGAAAGAGTTGAAAAGGGAAAAAAATGCATTTCACAGCTACAAACGCTTTAAATTGCTTTCTTACCAGTTAGTATATTTCGTCCACAATTCTCTTCCACGATTCTCAACGCCGTTCATTGTCAAAATATAAAAAATAAATACGAGGCAAATTCGAATTTTGCACGCGCACACGTTCCAAATGCAGCGCGCGCAGTTTTGAATTTGAGGTTAGTTGAATTTGATTTTTGAATAACAGACGACGCAATTCACGACTTTAAAATCGCAACAGATAAATTCTACGTGGTAAACAAATAATGTAAATAAATGTAGCGTTGGTATTAATATGTTGAAATCATAGCTGTGAAACGCTTTTTTGCACGGTGGACTGACTGTCAATCAGCCAACAGACAGAAAGCCAAACACCGAAAAAGAAGATAATTTCGAAGGAAATTAAAAACTTACTTCATCATTTTTGCTCCAAAAACAAGTCTCGGCATGTGGAAATCCGGTACAAAATCGATAAAACAGCATTGACACGCAGTGTTGTCGAAATAAGAACCGATCGGGTTATAGGTCAACGTTCCAACGTACTCACTTCCAAAACATGTTGACCCATCAAAGGCAAAATTGCTGTTCAACAACAAAAAAAACACTGTTACAAAGCATTTAAATGAAATTTAATTCATCCACGCACCATTAAAGTACACGATGATACGAATGTAATTCCGTCATAAAAATTTAAGAAATCGGTAAAAATTTTTTCCACTTTTTCAAAGCAAAGGCTTCAAACTTGGGAAACCTTAGCTGATTTTAGGCCCAAAATCAGCTCATTGGGAAATTGGCTATAAAAACCAAAATTGTTGCTAAAATGAGCTACTTTTGGGCAATGTTAATGGCGGAATATGAAAGTACAGACCGATACATATGCAATGTGCCCAAAATCAGCTCCTTTTGTCAACAAGTTTGGCTTTTACAGCCAAAATGAACTTTTCAAAACGCAATATATTGAGAAAATTAACTATAAAAACCACAATTGTTGCTAAAATGAGCTACTTTTTGGCAATGTTAATAAAGGAATATGAACGTACAGAACGATACGAATGTAATGGGCTTAAAATCAGCTCATTTCTGCAACAACTTTGGCTTTTAAAGCCAAAATAAACTTTTCAAAACGCCAAAAATTGAGAAAATTGGCTATAAAAACCAAAATTGTTGCTAAAATGAGCTACTTTTGGGCAATGTTAATAGCGGAATATGAAAGTACAGAACGTTACGAATGTAATGGGCCCAAAATCAGCTCATTTTTTGAACAACTTTGGCTTTTACAGCCAAAATAAACTTTTCAAAACGCAATATATTGGGAAAATTGGCTATAAAAACCACAATTGTTGCTAAAATGAGCTCTTTTTGGGCAATGTTAATGGAGGAATATGAAAGTACAGAACGTTGCGAATGTAATGGGCCCAAAATCAGCTCATTTTGTCAACAACTTTGGCTTTTACAGCCAAAATAAACTTTTCAAAACGCAAAAAATTGGGAAAATTGGCTATAAAAACCAAAATTGTTGCTAAAATGAGCTCTTTTTGAGCAATGTTAATGGAGGAATATGAAAGTCCACAACATTACGAATGTAATGGGCACAAAATCAGCTCATTTCTGCAACAACTTTGGCTTTTACAGCCAAAATAAACTTTTCAAAACGCAATATATTAAGAAAATTAGCTATAAAAACCAAAATTGTTGCTAAAATGAGCTACTTTTGGGCAATGTTAATGGAGAAATATGAAAGTACAGAACGATACGAGTGTAATGGGCCCAAAATCAGCTCATTTTATTAAGTGGTTTGGCTTTTATAGCCAAAATAAACTTTTCAAAATACATAAAAAAATTGGGAAAATTGTCTATAAAAGCCAAAGTTGTTTTGATAAAATGAGATACTTTTGGGAACTTTTATGGCGGAACATGAAAGTACAGAACGATACGAATGTAATGAGCCCAAAAGCAGCTCATTTTGTCAACAACTTTGGCTTTTACAGCCAAAATAAACTTTTCAAAACGCAATATATTGGGAAAATTGGCTATAAAAACCACAATTGTTGCTAAAATGAGCTACTTTTGGGCAATGTTAATGGAGAAATATGAAAGTACAGAACATTACGAATGTAATGGGCCCAAAATCAGCTCATTTTGTCAACAACTTTGGCTTTTACAGCCAAAATAAACTTTTCAAAACGCAATATATTGGGAAAATTGGCTATAAAAACCACAATTGTTGCTAAAATGAGCTCTTTTTGGGCAATGTTAATGGAGGAATATGAAAGTACAGAACGTTGCGAATGTAATGGGCCCAAAATCAGCTCATTTTGTCAACAACTTTGGCTTTTACAGCCAAAATAAACTTTTCAAAACGCAATATATTGGGAAAATTAGCTATAAAAACCAAAATTGTTGCTAAAATGAGCTACTTTTGGGCAATGTTAATGGAAGAATATGAAAGTACAGAACGATACGAGTGTAATGGGCCCAAAATCAGCTCATTCTATTAAGTGGTTTGGCTTTTATAGCGAAAATAAACTTTTCAAAATACATAAAAAAAATTGGGATAATTGGCTATAAAGCCAAAGTTGTTTTGATAAAATGAGATACTTTTGGGAACTTTTATGGCGGAATATACAGCGGAAGTACAGGACGATACGAATGTAATGAGCCCAAAAGCAGCTCATTTCATCAACAACTTTGGCTTTTGTAGCCAAAAGAAACTTTTCAAAATTCTTCGGAAAATTTTATAAAATTTTATTTTGGTTATAAAAGCCAAAGTTGTTGATAAAATGGGCTACAGAACTTCTAATTGCACTGCCATTCTGGTTATTACAGTTGTTCGTCGTCTGAAGCTTCGGCATGGAAGAAATTGTCTTTACCTCTTTCGTCGGCACTCTCAGTGCAGTGCCTCAGGTTACTGTCACTGGAGAACTGGCACCTTTAGCTTCACCATTGCCGCTATTGCTGTTGTTGATGTCACGATGATTATAATGTCTTTACCTTATGGTTTTCTTAGAAGTTGAATAGTCGATGCGGAATACCAATTCTCCTAAATGCGGTGCAGCAGTGTACTTTACTTATATTCAGCGACATCCAAAGCAACATCAGATGTAAAAGCACAGGACTGCACCATACACAATGGAACAGAATTTTTAATGAAATCGAGTGAGATGCACCATGAGGTTTACACAAGTGTTTACACACGCCGTAATGATAAATATATACAAGTACATGAAATGTACGTATAAAAACCTACATTCCATCACAACTTTCACCAATCATCCAAACACCCACAATATGAAATAATGCTAGAATGGACCCTCATTGGTAAATGAGATTCCCGAGGAAAAAATGGAATTCACGTACATTGGTAATTTCATTTGCAGACTACACTAAAAAATAAATTATATGAAGGACATTGAATAGCTGGCAAAACTACCATGGTGACCTTAAAAAGTTTATTCTACATGTTTGCACGCTCAGTTGGAACGTTTTCTCACAAATCTGTCATGCCCTTGCCTTGTACACCTCTGCTACAGCTTCTTAACGCTAGTTACGTGTTCAGAAATATCAAGTTTATGACTGGGTTCAAATGATGGGCACACAGTGAAGCTGGAGAAAACTGGTACGAAGAGAAGAACCAAAACATTCAAATATCTACATGCACGAAAAATGCAACATTACATGGTGATTCACTTGCAATGAAAAGTTATGCATTCCACAAATTGTACCATACACCATTTTTTGCTTTGGCCACTTTTGGCATTTCTGGACAATCTATTGTGATTGCCTTGAGTAAGGAAATAGGAAATATATTATAAACATGTTTCATTTCAAACACACTACCACAGCTTGTATAACTTATTGAGGCGACTTCAACAAGTAAAATTCAGAATTCATTATACGCGTAAGCCGGTGTATGCGGTCGTCCACTAAGGTGCTTGACAAGATCGCACAACGAAGGCAAAGCATCAAGGATATTGGGATTGAAAGATACTGCATATTCAAAGATTTCCTTATAGTTACAAACTGTACCAAAAACGAATGAAGAGAATAAAAAGTATCAGTTATTTGGGAACAAGTTTCTTCTAAATACCTGAAGTATGGACTTTTTCTCATAAATCAAAAATTGTAAAACTAATTGACATTTTGTCAAACGTTTTCAAAACATGTTGTTTTGATATATGCATGTAGATTTAAGGTAACGAGATACATTATCAGTATACTTCACAAAAATAACATTTCACTACTTTATGCAAACGTTATAGAAAACGAACTTTCTAAAGGCGAGATGGCCCAGAAAAATTAAAAATACTTATTTTAAAAATACACGACGATTTTCTGCAAATTATTTTGAAACCCAGCACTTTTGTTCTACCGTTCATCCTTATTGAAAGCCAAATGATTTTGAATAAGTCAATGACAAGCAGATAGAATCCTAATTTGCAAAATGTTGTGTGCGAACACAAGGCAAATGGCCACAACTGTAACGTTAATAATTCCACACTTAAAATCTTCTCAAACCATATTTTAGTGTTTCATTTAGTAACAGAAAATCCAGCAAACCATTTGCGCTTTGAAGTTATCTAAATTTTAGTATAGAACTTAGAACACATTTCAGTAAAATTTAGAAACTGTGAGGTAGCACGATATCAAGATAAGAGCTAAAAAAAAAACACGAAATTCTACTATTTATTTTCAGTAAAAATTGTGGCAAGAATTCTTCTTGAATGAGCAAAAAAGTTGCTCATCATTGATGCAAGTGGTTACTCAATAGATGCAATCAAGCTTAAACACGCATTGGCAGTCATAGCATATGTACTATGTATGCACAGTGCATCCACAAACTGTACAATGTTGATTGCATTGAAAGCAAACTATAGCACAACTGAACTGAGGTTTCACTTGTATCACCATTTTGGGGGTCAATTTTGGCAATCATAAATCTTGAGCTAATGAAATACAATTTCTACTATGCATATAAGACCAGCATCTCAGTCAAGTGTATGTAACACAAAATGTATTAACATGGTTCGACATCTGCAAATTTTTGCAATTCTGACTCAATGCTTGGTGAAAATTCAAATCCACATATCTGGATTGTAATGAGATATTTAGATATTAACAAAACTATGAATATACAGTACAAGCAATCTGATTTTCAATTTAAACTTACATCAAAGAGGTCAAACAAAAATGAACAGCATCATTAAATAACACATTGCTCAGGTGCCCATTAGAACAGCATAGTAGTTCCAGTGCAGGAGCAATCGATAAAGCTAAAAATTTCGCACTGTTGGTTACATCAATGAAAGAAACGATCCGATTTTAGGAAACAGATTAAATGCAGATTACATAACTGTCCACCAAATTTTTTGGCGTCACATGGACTTGGCAAGGCATCCCTGCCTTGATTTTCATTCATGTAGGCGAGAATTTGCTTTGACTACGCTTCTTGTCAAATGTACTACGTTCAATTTAGCTGACATTCATTCACCTAGTATTCTTGTCTAAATTTTAATTAACGGCAATCCTTACACAGGGAAAATACGCTTAGTGCAGTTAACTGGTTTAATAACTTATGAACTGCCGATCCAAAATAACAAATTTTGTAATGATAAAGCAAACTTAATACACCGGTTATCCTATTCTTTCACAAAATGGTGATAGTTGAACAATTTTTTTATCGAAAAAGTGCTGCAACTTTTGCCAAAATATTAGTGAAGGCTCGTTTGTTATATGTTTTTTACCTCATTTTAGCAAACAATCAGTGTTTCTCTGCACTCTTTCAATGCATGTTCAACACTACAGAAATGCATCCAGTACTGTCTGTTTCAAAGCTTTAAAATCAAGTATTAATAATCGAGAGCATTTGGCAACGTTAGTGGGTCCATTTTCGTGGTAGGGTGTTAGGTTCACATCGCACTTTCCCTATTTTCTTAAGTTCTAGGGTGTAAGGTTCGGATTGCGCTTTCATGGTTGACGACACCTTGCACGACAGTGCGTGCACAGCGCTCTGCTGGTCATGAAACATTTCGTATTGTGTTCTATGGTGTGAGAAAAACCTATTAAAATTATAGGGACTCAAAAACCAACCCCCAAGAGAGGTATTTCCAAATATGCAGTATTATGCATTGACTACAGAGATTTGCAACTTCAAAACAACCATCAATAGTTTGTAGCTTTCCCCTGGTCTGGTGCAAAAATTTCACCACTATTAATACGTGCATATAAGAACCTCTTGCAAAGACTAACTGTTAGATTCGGCCAGGTTATTTAAAACCAAAACGAGTTTAAATACTTTGGTGACATGCTGACATTTTTAAAGCATGCAGTGTTAGCATGTGCACCAATTTCAAAATAGAAATGTTCCAGGTTTTACATTTTGTTCTGAAATTGTCTAAGAATTCCACGAATTTCCAAACCGATCAGAAGCAGTAATTTTTGTTTCCTAAAATAATACATGTACAATTTCGATCGCCGGAAATTATAAAAAGTTAAACGCCTACAGTGAAACTGGTAGTTTTAGTGCTGGATACAAGATTTGGTGACACGAACGCGATTCACCTTCTTAGCACTAATTATTAATGTTTGCTTCACGGAAGAAGGGTAAGGGGGATCCCAACTAGAAAAACCGTTGGTCCCATACCCACCATGCAAAAAACGATTTCAATAATTTCGCTTTAACAAATACAAATTGATAATAAAATGTTCAATTTTTTTCTTGCCACGTAGAATGTTTTGTCCACAATCTGGCTACTTTTTCCTTTTAGTCAGGAACCGTTTATTAATAAAAAAATAAATAAAGATTCGCAAATCTGAAATAACGAACACATGCGTTCCAATTTTAGGCGTGCGCGTTCGTTATTTTGAACCTTTATTTAATTTTTCATTAATATACGGCATGATTCCTAACAAAAAAGAAAAAGTAGCCAGATAGTGGACGAAACACTAATGGTAGAAAAAAACTGAGTTTTTATTAAAGTGTTAAATCAGAATTGTCTTCTGCGGTTTTTTTTGCATGGAAGTAATGTCTTTCAATTTGGCAGGAAATGACTTTCGATTCGCTGTAACTGCACATTCACAAATTTGTCAACCGTGATTGGTATCATATCCCCTATAATTGCCTTAATGACACCAGATCTTTCTGAAACTTGCAATTTGACCTAGACTTGACAGAGTTTGTAAGAAGATTAGCAGCTATGGGTGCCAGCCATAGAGCAATAATTTTAAGACGCACTATTTTTGGATCATAGTGGCAACACACCTGTAAAATCACAGAGATTATACCAAATGTTAGGTTGACTACCTACCCAAAGTCATGGTAAACGGCCTGCACTCACGACTGCATGTGCCTGTGCAGTAACGCAATGAAAATAAGTTCTCTTCAACCACCGATCCAATCCCATTGCATAATGTACATGTATAATGAGACGCAATGGGATGACAAGGCCTGTGCTCATCTTGCACACTATGGCATTCCTCATTCATTTTACTACTGTTATGCAGATAACCCACAACCCTTTGATGATACTGTCGTGCAGGTACCCTTGACCTTTTTCCCTTTACCAATTTCCAAAACATCGGGATTCGACTGGCTAGTAATGACTACTCACGTTCACCACGTTACTGCACATGCAAAATAAGTGGGGAGATCAGGTCTTTCACCACAAAGTTTTCTGGGTGTTCTTCCTAACATTTGACGCAAGCGACATTGTGTTGATTCTCGCCACGATTCTACTAATGTGTTGCGACTATTTACGATCTAACCCTCGTATATGCAGTTATTTTATTTCTGCACAAGTTCTTGGTTCAAATTAAAGCGCCAACTACTGCACAAATTTTACGAAAACAAATCAGGATACAAGCTTTCGAGTGACACCGGGACGCATGGTACGATTTCATGCACCAGCAATGAGCCTGACTAAAAAAATTCACCTAGCCGAGCATGTATGCAAGGATATGGGGGCCTAAACTCATCACACGCCACCCGGCATACAGACGCCCAACTTGATGGCAAAACCACTGGTTAGGAAGAGAGCAGCCTTACCTGATAGGTAAAGTAAAAATCAAATCCATTCACATTGGTCCATAAATACACTAGTTGACCATCAGGGTGTGAGATTCCATTGGAGCTGCAGAGTCGTATAGCGTGTCTGTGTCCTGGGTAGGTTCACCTTGTAGCTGGCATTGATTGCTCAGTGTCCCAGCTCCACAGTCACAGAAGAACCTGATTTTGTAATCAAGTCAGCAATCAATCCTCACCGTTAGATATATTTTTTAAGAAAAATAAGAAAATGAAATGTCAGAAACATCACAATACCTGTCATGTCTAATAAACTCGACATCATGCCCAGCGTGGCAAGTTTTGATGCAATTTACACAAATAGCGTTACGGTCTGTCGTGTTACACGTGCGACACCTGGAAACAATTTCACATAATCATGTGCGGATTCAGTTCTCGTAATTTCGTTGCATATGTAACGTTAAGTTTATCAAATGAAAACATGAAAAGAAACTAGGCATCTTTTGCAGTATAAGTTGTCGGATCAAAGGTATGGAATTCCGAATAATGTACATACCTGTAGAAGTCATGCATTGGGAAACTTGTATAACTTGAGATCTTGTATAAACACTGTCCACTGTTAACTGCTTTCTCCACAGCATTGTGATTATCAAATATCTTATTTCCTGAATACCCGGATGTTAGAACAAGGAAAAAAAACATCAGAAACAGATTCAACTCAAAATGAATGCATGATCAATGGATAACTTACCCTTCAAGATAGGCAGCACACCACTGGCCAGACATAACCCCCCAAACTTGTTGTTGAATATTTGATTATGTTCGAGAGTTGCAGTAGCATTGTTAGTAATTTCAACGCCAGCAGCCAAACCATCAAATATTCGATTCCGCCGCAGTACTGGGTGGCTCTGTGTGCTGATGAGGACGCCTGCCTGTGCATTTCGAAAAATGTCATTTTCTTCTAAAATCCCTAAAAACGAATTATTTACATCACGCATCGCCCTTAATCATGAATATTTGCCATAGTCACATAATTTCAGGCATTAATACCCTTTCCGCCATTGAAAATGCAGATGCCTCCATCCCGTCCATCGTATATTTTATTCCGTTTTAACGTTGGATTGGAATCTGTTTTAATCCAAACGCCAGCCATGGCATTATCAAAGATCTCGTTTTGTTCAAGCACTCCAAGACCTCCATTGTACACTAAGACACCACCATTTTGACCGCCCCAGATTTTGTTACGTTTGATTAAAGGATTGCTTCCTGTCCTGGATAATAATAATATTAAAATAAAATTAATAATCATCTGGAGCAATATAAGTAGCTTAGAAATCATTCACCAGCTTTTCATACCTTATTTGTACCCCAGAGTACAAATGATTAAAAATATCGTTATCTTCCAATCGTCCATGGCCATTGTCATAAAAGTATACACCAACCTACACCAGACAACAAATTCTGTGTCATTAGTGTACTCTACAATATTATTAAGACCCAGGAATTTTTGTGGGTTCAATGTTTAACGTTAATAACACAAGAGAGACAAACACTAAATAATAATAAAGAGAATCTTGTAAAAATGAGAATAAAAAAGGAACATATACCTGTTTGCCACTGTGAATCCTATTCCTCCTTAATACAGGGGTGCTGCCAGTAGTTATCCATACACCTGCTAAGGTGTTGGCATACACTTCATTTTCTTCAATTAATCCCTGACCTTTCTCATGCTGCACGACAATGCAAAAAATGGATTAAACAAATTAAGAAAACCAAGAGATTTGAACAGCATGACGGTAAACCCACCACATAGATTCCACCATGTTGCCCATGATGAATCTTATTGTGTCGGACAATAGGATCACTATTGGTTCGGATTTGAATTCCTGCTAAAGCATTTCCTGCATAAGCAATAAAGCGAATGAATGAATTTGAGGAATTTAATTTATCGTGAATTAAATGCATTGATCCCAAAAAAATCATTACCATAGATGTTGTTATGTTCTATAAGACCCCTTCCTTCTCCAAATATGTACACGCCACCCTGGTGACCATTATAAATATCGTTACGCCTATAATTCAAGCAACAGAAATCTGAGTTTCAGAAAAAATTGAGAGAAGTCAATCGCAAAGTGAAAAAATGCTCACCTAATTGTTGGATCGCTGTTGGATGTTATCCAAACTCCAGCAAAATTGTTTGAGTGGATTTTATTTTCAATAAACTGACCTCGCCCATTCTCATGAACATAGATGCCCCCTGTTTGTCCGTGGTGAATTTCGCAACGAACTACAGTTGGGTTTGCATCAGCTTTTACCTCAAATCCAGCTATCCTGTTGTTGTGGATATCGTTCTCTTCAAAATAGCCCTAATTTAAAAAAAAAAAAGAAAGTTATGGCTAATTTACTTATTTTAGGCATGCACAACAGCAAGATGATTTGTCTCAGAAGTTGGAGACCAAGAAATGTTGAAGCATTACCTGGAACTATGACACTGATAATATTTTAGGGCTAATGCACTGTTCAACAGAGGCAAGGAGAGCTGCATTATGAAAGTAAAACACCTTCAATATGCAGGCCATACACAGAAATGAATTCCATGCCCTGCGTTTTTCAGCCCATTCTCTCCAAATGTTTGTCATCAAAGCAACACATGCATCTTTTTGCCATTTTCAATTTACTGACATCACGAAAAAAGGCTAACCTACTTTTGTGCATACATCATATGGCTTACCTGGCCATTGTCGAAAGTAAATATCCCCACATCCCGTCCATGGTGAATATGATTACGCCTCATAATGGGATGAGCGTGATTTTTTACCCAGATGCCAGCTAAGGCATTCCGACAGATTTCATTATCTTCGTAGGTGCCCTGAGCAAAATCTGTGATGCATAATCCCACATTTTCACAATCGCTGATGTCACAATGACGTATGTTTGGCTCAGCACCACGGCCACTTGTACACACTGCAGCACCACCTAAATACAAGATACAAAATGTCTTCGCATTAACAGTTGTGGAAGACCCACCTGATACTGAATTGTTTGGTTTCTGTCTCAGCAATTGGAGACCAAGAAAGATAAGATTCTTTTCCTAGAACTATGATGCCGAAATTCAATTTTGGGCAAAAGTGGGTAAATTCACAGCAGAGATGTTGGCACATTGAAAAGTAAGACACTTTCAATGTGTTAATCATACACAAAATGATGACATGTGTCCTGCAGCATTTAGCCCATTCAATGAATACAACAAACTACAAACAAAAGGTACAAACCTACGGATGAGCTTCGAATAATGCAGTGATCGATAGTTGGCGAGCACTTATCGACGATTTCTAAACAGTAATGCTTGCGATGAGGCACGGAAGAAGTGAGGTCAGGTGAAAATTTCAGGGTGACGTAGCCCAAGTACGCCTCACGTGCACCTTCTACAAACATGAAAGTCGACTCCGTCACCCTCTCTAATATCACATTCTCTGCAACATTGCCAGGAGCTTAATTAAAAAAGAAAAACTGATGTAGACAATGTCAAGAGGAACTATATAAGATGCAACATAATGAGCATTCTCAAATAGCAAAGCTGACACTATGACATGTATTCAAAAATTGATTTTCTTGACGTGAAAATCATGGAAGTCATACAAAGGTTGAGGCAGGAAATGGGCGGCCACATTGAACAAAAATCAGATTTGATTGGCATCAAGAAAGAAGTGCTTTATTGACAGTTTAGATTAGGGTACTGCCAATTCAGAAACAATCTCTTCATATAAATTAGTGACAGTTCTCGGGCTGGTGACTGGTATATCAACGGAAATATACCTTTTATACACTTAAGAAAATTACAAAACTTGCACAACATTTCGACAAGAGAATGCCTTCATCAGGTGCTTGAAAAAGAACGTTTTTAAAGCTATATTATAGCTTAAACCTCCTCAAGAAAAATCTTTATTTCATTAGACCTATTTAAGCTCATAACCTTTAGCAGCTCAGCCCCTCCCTCTCAGGCATTTTGTTGTTTTCATCATTCTCCGATTTGTTGCCTCTGAGTCTCGTTTTGTAACCCCCTTGTTGTTTATTGACCAATTTTTAAAGAATTTGGCATGTTTTTATCCCCCTTTTTAGCTTGTTTCGAGGGCCCCAAGTTTTTAACCATTTCAGTGGATAAAATCCCCAGACCTTTTTATAAAATTATTTCGCACACTTCCAACGCTCAGGCGTTTTTCTGAACTTTATTTTGAAATTCACACTTATTTCTGTTCTTTAAAAACGTTCTTTTTTCAAGCATCTGATGAAGGCATTCACTTGCTACTTGCCGAAACGTTGTGCAAGTTTTATATGTCTGACTGCAAATAAAAGTTATATTTCCAATCTCTTCATATAATGCAAAATCACTTGCACGAAATCAACCATTTCATCATATTAATTCAAAAAATGACTTACCTGCACCAATCATGGCAATGTTTGTATCTACCACTAATAATTCTCCTTGATAGATTCCCATATGAATAAAAATAAGTGGATTTTCCAATTCCTCAGAATAACTAAAGGCGTTTTCTATAGTGTCGAAATACTAAAGAAATAAATTGTTAGTCAATTCAAAACAAGTGTTACATTATAAATTGTTAAGATGAAGAGCTTTCAACGCACCATTATACTCCGACCTTTAAATCTCTCAGAATGGTTTTCATACATTTCTTGATAGCCTGGTCGGACATGTATACCACGATACTATAAACATGTGCAATGAAGGCACATTAGCAATTGTTTTCAGTTTCGATATTAAAATCAACTGAAGGTGAAGCCCATACCAATTGTTTAAAACTTTCCTTCCAAGGATTGACGTATTCTGAAGCTTCAGACTGAACAAACTCAAATTTACATTTGCCCATTTTAAAGAGTGGAAGATCGTATTCATAAACATTCTGGTACAGATTTTTCCTGGAAAATAATGTTATTGTCAACACTGTAACATGGAATGTCAGTAGTGCACAATGGTCAACAGTGTTTTATCAATTTTCAAATTGACATTAAAGCAAAAAATTGAAAAGACACAATTTACAATGCTATAATTGCTGTATCAGGTATTGGAGACTGAGTAACGCGGTCGTTATCTCAGAACTATGATCCTGACAATTACTTTAGGGACAAAGTTAAAAACAATAAAAACAGATGCCAGTGTTTTGAAAGTAAAACACTCTCTACACACTGAACACATAGAATAATGAATAATCCATGTCCTGCTTTTTTCGTCCCATCAATAAGCATTTAATAACAGCAGTTGCATCACTTACCACAATTCCGTGTCATTGCTGATGGTATGGAAGCGCTTGCATACCCGTCCGACACGACAAAGGTCTCGTTCCAAAAGAAATGAGAAGATTGTGATTAAAACTTCATCTGGAAGTTCGTACTGGAGGTAATGGGCAGCACTGTTTGAACCTGCAAAAGTATCTTGCATAAGTTTCGTCTGATAAACAATGTAAGATTAAGGAATCTGGAGCATAGAAGAAATGTTTCATTACTTTCTGGACTACCACATAAACACGGACACGAGCGACGAGCTTTCTTTTTTGGAGTTTGAATTCCGACTGCACCACTGGGAGGGCTGGTATCCTGAAATGGCGATTTACGGCGCAGATCATATGGAGGGTGGTGTGAATGGCTGCAACCTGGCTGTGACGGTGGACCGTTTGGGACGAGACCACAAGTACCTGTGGTTACAAAACAAAATAAAAAGATGTTTCACTTTCATATTCATCTCGCGACTTTAGTTTTGGCATTTGAAATTCTCGTCACTAGTCATGCAAAAATTGCATATATTCCTCAGTCAAGCAGAGTAATGCAACCATTGTGCTGGAATTAAGCGTGCCTTGACACCAGTGGTGCCTACAGTAGCTTACAGATTGCAAGCTGCAAAATCTAAATGTGCCTTTTAGTGTTCTCATTCTGTGAAACCTGCCTTGTTCAGTGATTTTGAAGAAGTGATTGATTTAAAAGAAGATATATAAGTGACTTTGTTAAACGTGAAATCAATATGGCAAATACACTTTAATGCAACTTTGTGATAGCACCATACAAAAAAAAAATCATTTTATTGGAACTTTAACAGAATGTGTAGCCGCCAAGTTACATGCATCAATCTGCAATAACAAAATATTGCAACTAGACAAGCCAGGGCTCCCTTGCATAACGCAAACACCTCCTTGCAGCTCCAAGCATCGTGCATGCTGATGATTTCTATGAGTTTTCCACCGGGATAGGACCTGTACACGTTATTTGGACAAGGTAGCTGAAACTAGCAATACCGAACATAAGCCAAGTTTAAGCTCAATACGGATATTAGACTCTCCCAAGGTATCACGAAGAATGACAGATGAAACTTGCACACAAATTCCAACACTGCACGTTATCTCCAAGCGAATGTGCATCCCAGAACATTTACTGCGATTCGGACTGTAATTTTACAAGGACCTTAAACATGACCGGCTGCTATAGAAAAGCATCTGGTAGGCGGTGGTTTAGCACCAAGCAAATTTTAACAAGGTCAATCAATTAATCCCCAACCTGGTTAAGTAGGCCTACGCCTATGCAGCGTGAATACGGGCATGTAAACGATTAATCGGTTACGTACGATTGATCATCAAAATTTAACGCGCGCTGAACAACGTCCCCTAAACGAGTTCTGATAGATCACGTTCTTGACCATAAATTTGTGTGAGCGTATGTATGAGAAATCGCACTATAGCCCAAGCGTCTCAAGAGGATACAGTTTCGTAACCTGCACACCTAGGAAACACACTACTGTATTAAATGTTGCCTTTTGGCTAAACCTAAAAGATTTCGCCGCCAAAGCTAGCAAAGCGATACAAATAAATCCGTGATTAAAAAAGGGCATGACCCAACATCGATTAGGCATTTTCTCTTGGCAGCCAAATCGAACAAAAACCCTCTAAACATGTCAACCGAAAACATCTTCCTACCTCTCAAGGGTGGTCCCAATCGCTTCGTGCTCTTTCTTTTCGATCGCCTCACGCTTTGTCGGGTAGATCTTAACGTCGTCGTAGACATAGTTTAGGAAATAAAATAAAACAATTTGTAAATTTGCGACAAAGACGACCGAACACTAATCAGCAGGTAGCCATTTTCTTCTCATAGGACGGCAAAAGCCATCGTCCAATTAGAACGACGGAGCGGAGCACGTGACTAACAACTGACTAGCCTCCAACCTGATAGGGTGCGAATTGCAGGCGAGCGCTATCACCGTAGCACTCCGTTCAATGAAATGCGCTCAGAAAACAAAGGGGCCATCCATATAGAACGTCTGCGATGTTATGCAATTTTTTCTGATAAACGTAGTACGCCTATCGATCAGGGGAGTTCAAGAATTGTCATAACCTTAGGAGGGATAGGGAAAGTTGGGCAATTGGCCAAAGTGCGTCATCTTTGGATTTTAGATCAAAATCTAGTTTTCAGAAAAGTTTGCCTATGACTTTTAAATTCATGTCAGTCACTTCATTATTACTGTTTTGTGATAAAATTTTGATACTTTCTGATCAACTTTGTACAGAAAGTTCGAAAACAATTATGGGTCAATAAATGCATCTTCAGAACAGTTTGTTGCAATTGATGTTATCGCTTAGGAAGGGGGGCAATGCGGGTGAATATCGTGATAACAGAGTTCTAATAAAACTCACCCTTCTCGTAGAAAAACATTTAAAATATATTCCTCCATGCAAAGGATCCAGAATAAAATGTAATAGTGATTATTCTTATCAGTCATGTCTTTTGGAGAGCACTCCAGACCGTAAATCTTTCTCTAAAACAAATTTATAAGTATCGATGCACCCAGAGTAATGATCGCCAAGTTTCATCAACAAGAGCGAATCGCAAGAAGCAACTGATATGCTGTAAATGATAAGGGGATTGCCAATAACAAAATCTGTCCAGTAAGCGCTTACCCATAACATGACAATGGGACCTACCTGAATTAGGAAAACGGGATTATTTATTAGCTCGGCCTTGGTGATGAAGAGTTTCACGTGAATAGTCATACAAACTACAGATAAAAACTAGTTTACAAACTTGTTTTGTAACATTAAGACAGGTATGCAGAACCACCATTTTCGGAGAAATATACTGTACTTATTATTTTTGAGAAATATGGTGGTTCAAGGAGACTTACAAGGAACTTACAAGGAGATTTAACTCCAAATGCCACGCCAAAGGAGACTGCAAATTCTGATGATACATGGAATGGACTAAAATGTAAAATTGAGTTTCAAATTATGTATACAGTGAAATATATTTCACAATAAATTCAACAAAGTTTAGTGCATCTTTTTATTTTTTAACGGACGGCTTACATGTATTTTGGAATAATTGCAGAAGTGAACCTCCCATCCTTTGGATTTTAGCTACATTTGCTTATTTAACTTACATGAAGTTCTTTAATAAATGAATAGAAATGTTTCTTTGCTGTCTCATGAACGCTTCTGTTGAGTTTTGCAGATATTTGATTGTAGATTCCTGAATGAAATTATAAATTTTAAAGTTCGTCAAATTTGTGCGCAGTTTTCTGCACAGTCAAATAAATACATCTGGCATATTTCATGTAATTCACGTACTCGTATTGGCTGAACGTTTTCCAGTTTGGCCCCAGCCAGGCTTCCAGGTTCTCAGGAAGACTATTATCAGGAGTTAGCTGAAATCATGCATGACATTTGATAAATTCCATATAAACAAATTTTCATCATGTTTCATGCATTGGATGAAAATTTAAATAACCATTTTTTTGAAACGTAAACTATCAAAACAGCTTTCTGTCTAACTTTATATTAGATCAAGACACTTACCCATTTTGCATCTGTCCCCTTTAAAGCAGTCACAAAATTCAAAATCTTCTGATACCAGTCAATACACTGGAGAACCAACAAGCGCAATAAAAACCTGGTTATGAAAAACGAACATAAAAATACCTGTTGTCAATTTCCTGAAATGACATTGTTACAGCAGTACATAATGACGAGACAATTCCATATTACCAAAGCCTGGAAGTTGCTGATGCCAAAATTATATTCACATTGATGAAATGCCCTAAATATATTTTCTGTAAAGTCTGTCTTTAGGTTCGTTATTAAGATAACCAATTAAACGATAGAAAAGCAATAGCAAAATTATTAAAGGATACTGAAAACTGTCATAACAGTAATGAAGAGTTTGAAGCAGAAGCATTGATAATCCCTGAATCCGAATCATGAGGTACTCAAACAATTGCCGGGTTGGTAAGTAAACAACAACTGAGCTGGATCTAGTTAATCTTTGAATATGAGCATTATACATGTCGTATTAATTATGACCAGTGTTGTATTTATAATCATATGTCTCTCTATAATAAAATTATAACATACGTTGACTGGAACGTCCTTTTCATTTCTATGTGCAACTGGTCAGCTATTTGATCTAACTTCAAGTCTCGGGCACGTGAGAGACATTTTTTTACCTACAGATAAATTACAGAAATATGTAGGAAAACCACCAAAAAGTCTCATGTTCATCATGTGAAGGTCTTTACTTTTCTCAAGGACTGCAACTGCTTATCATTCTTATGTACTGTTGCTATTCTGTAGATCATTCTATCCAAGCATTGAACCTCGATATTGAAGCAATGGTTTCCCCTCACTGTTGATGTGATTTCATTCAAAATGTCTGCAATTGTTTTCAGATTACCTAAAATACAACACACATTGAGTCAATAATTACTGTATGCACTGATAGTATAAGCTCAGTAGTACGTCGAATAAATTTCAAACAACTCGAATTCCTTTTCAAAACTACGTGTTTCGACAAATCTGGCGAAAAACAGCATTTATATTTCCCGCTACAGTGTACCAATTTGTCAATGAAATTCTATAACATACATATACACTGTATGGCTTATACCACAAACGGAATGCTTTGCTACTCAACTTACCAAGTTTACCAATTTCAGAGGAGTTATAAGAACAACTAGCCGTCGCAGGTTGGTTAATTTTAGCACAATTCCACATCGCAATATTCATATTCACAGCAGACATATCCTAGCAAACAAGCACGTGCAACGACCTGTGTCAAATACGCAAAGCGGTGCATCTTGGGAGAATTGTTCAGCAAAGCCCGCCAAATTTAAAAGGCTTTCGCATTACAGTCATTTATCAAAGAGAACAGTTGTTTCTCGGTTTTTACGATTTTTATAACAAACGAAGATGAAAACTAGCTTTAGCCACATACCATTGCGGCCATGATTTCAATTAGGCCTGATGGTGAAACTATATAAAGAAATTAATGCAATATGCCATGGTTGCACATTTAAAAAGAAAAGACTTGTAAAAAGTTGCACATTTTTGCACTATAAAAAATACCTGTACGTGTTATGAAATGTTCATTTTGGGGTACAACTGAAATTCCATATTTGGCTGATATGCAAACCAATCAACGATGAAGCAGTCCTGGATTTGTTAACAAAATAGTGATAATGTACCCAAAGCTATATAGTAACTAGAGCATTTTAACAAAGTAAATCACTCCCTGATAAAGGAGAAAGATGTCTATAATCTTCAATAAATTACTTCACTTGATAATGAATTTGTTTTAAAAAATTTGGATTTTATTGACTGTGAGCCAACCGTTCTAATTATTTTGACTTGCAAAAAAAGGGATATTGTACATGGGGATAGTAATGTATGAAAATCGGAAATAAAGCCAGGGTTTGACGTTATATGAATCCGTTTAAACATTAAATGCTGTGTGAAACATTTTAATTACAGCGTGAAAAGTGTACAGATGATGTTTGGGTAGAAATAAAAGAATTTTGATCATGATTGCTTATAAATGCTAAGTGATCGTATTAAAAAAACGTAAAACACAATTTCACTGTAATATTAAAAAATTGCCAAATAAGAGATTCCTCGATCGTTATTTCAAGAACCAAGCAAGCCAACGGTTTTGCACAAACAAATTAGAAAAGAGGTAAAATCTGAAGATCAGCTAAACTGGAGATTTGTTCAGCAACCTTCACGCATAAAAATCGCTTAAAATACAGAAATAAACAATAAACTTACAAAGATAATACAAAATTAAAATGCCCATAGCATGCGTTTCGTTTCTACCTATATTAATGTGAATGACAATGGCTCCATGTGCAAAATTAAGCAAATTTTGAGGACTATTTTGTAAATAACAAGGCTCAGCCACAACTCAAATTCGGATTAATTAAATTATTAAAAGCGAGAAAGCACCATCCCGAAGCATTCCAAATATTTCCTGAGATGATGCAATAGGCAAATAACCCATAGGACAATTATAGTAAACCTTATTGAATAGTGCAACAGCTAAGACTGAGAGACCATGATTTATATATCTTCGCTTGAAATCTTCATGAAGGAATAGTTTGTTTTCCACAACATTAATTTTTGCAAAAATGAACAAAAAAAAACGGAAGTTATGAAACAAACAGCATATACCACACTGTAAGGACATGTAGCAAAACTACATTGGTATCACATGCAGGGTGGCAAATGATTTCTAGGATTCAATATTTAGGACATTTTTAGTAGTTGACGATGAATTTTAATTCACATTTATGCTATACATATAACAATAGCAAAATTATTTTTGAGCAATTTTTTTTTCAGAGCAACTTTTACATTTAATTAATTCAATTTGATCTCCATGTACTTGTGGAGCATAGGACTTTTCTGAACTTTTAGGACTGCTTTTTCAACAATTTTACTTTCGTTTTTTCACATTAAAATGGGTGGCGATCGACCAGAAAACATTCCTTCATAACGACTTCAATCTGAAGTGGATAGACAACATGGTATTAACTTACTGATAGTATGGTACTAAGTGGAACTAAATTAAGTGTTATTTAGTTTTAAACATACTCATGGCAGACAGCATGTCCATGAGCATCATCCCAATGCAGCCAATAGTTGCCCTGAGGGTGTGCAAAATTATGCAGTGGGCATGAAAATTAAGTTCTCTTCAACACCACTCATAGCCCAGAAAAACAAAAGCAAATAAGATAGAAAACATGGCAATGTTGTACTAGTGTTCCTTCATATAAAGCATTGAATTAACCATTTCAAGATCCGAAACGAGGGCTTTCACCGTTACGTTGGTGTAACAGTATTCACCAGGTTTGTTGTAGGCATGTGGGGCATAAATGCAATAATTCATCAATCCACATACACTGTATCTATCTGTTGGGGATTTCTGGGATATGTCTTCGCTGTCTCAATGCTTGATTGTTAACAGGTGTCGAGTGGCAAAATAAAAGTTCAGAGATTTAATTTCCCCACCTGGGCTAAACAGTGCAACAGCTCTTATTTGCCGATTGAGCTATTCGTTTCCTTTAAAATACTTTAAAGGCCTTGTTATCACGACATATGTTGTATCAAAGCAAGGTCATGGCACAGGTTCCTCGTAGTGGGCTCATGGTTCACCGCTTATTTTCACGAAACCATTTGCACAGTGGCTATTCTAGAAGTTTGAAGATAATGAAGATGACAAGTGTTTAGCAGATTTTTTTATACAAGTCTTAGAAAGTTTTGCGAGTATGGTGCAACTTCCGAAGGCTTAGTCTTGACACGATGAAGTACTGAAGATGGCAAGTAAATATATATCCTTATGTATATCATATTTGAACATCAGTTCAGCTACGAGAATGGCTGACACAACACGACTGCTGTCAATGAAGGAAGAAAATTCTTACGAATGCGTGGGGACCTTATTGGCTTTGTGATGGCGTTCATTGTGATCGTAACGAAAGCACACTATATAACGAATGTAAACTTGCTCCCTATTGTTGACCACATATTCGCTGTAATCGGACTGGCCCTGAATAGGCATTCCGTCACTGCTGCATCTGCATGTCAGAGAACCTAATGGAATTGTGACACCTAAATAAATGAAACAAATAATGAATATTATATTCTTTGAAAAGCTACCTGATGTGAAATAGAATGTTTTCAAAACATATATAATTGTACCTGTTGAAAGAATTAAGTTGCAGGCAGGATCAGGAAAGTATGTTCCTACTAATTTCAAAGTCTGTTGGCTGTGATCCACTTCGCCATTGCCTTCGCAACTTGAGTCTTGATGCATCCCAAGAGAAACCTAAAAAAGATTTCAGGCCCATAATGTAATTTACAACTCAGTCATAAATTCTCCATACAAGTACTTAGCAGAAAAACAGAATCAAAAACCAACACACCTCACATAAAAGAACATACTGAGTGGAATTTGTCTGTTTGGTACGATGCTGAACCATCCTCCTACTCATTTCAAATGAGTCAGTGAAATGAGCGTCCTATTTTTTAAATACAAATTACAATTCACATTATCAAAATATGGGTGGATAAAATAAAAAAACAGCTAAACAAAAATACTAACTTTAGTACAAAAATTATCTTGAGCGTTTTCAGAGCCATCTGCTCCACCTACGTTGATTCCTCTTGTTAAAACACTGATTAACTTCGCAACAGATGTTCCGTGCCAGAGTAACCAACGATTCTCTTGAGTGTTCTTTTGTAAGCGGGAAGCCTCTTCCTTTCTGAATACCTTATATATTCTCTCCACAGTAGGCTTCTGTGATAATGCTAGGAAACACACAAATGTGGACATTACTAGATAAATACTGGTCAAGAATAGCTGTAACACAGAAAAAGTAGTAAACAGACACTTGAACTTACATGTATTATGAATATATTGCAAAATATACTGGGAATCCATATCATCTTCTTGCATTGCACTAATTTGGCAATCCATGGCATGGAGAACATAATCCAGTGGATTGATTTCTAGATAAAAAGTAAGCGAATTGCAGTCGTACGAATGCAGCTTAAAAAAACCATCTCTTCGTTGAAGTAAAAAGGGGACATTTAGAAATACATGCACAGCTTACCTTTGACTCTAAACTGCGCCCCGAGAAGTATTTTGCTAACCAATTCCAGGTCAAACATATACTCCAAGTTGTTAAGGCAATTCTGAATGTCCGCCAAATTCTCCAATGGCCGCACTTTTTCGTACACATAACCGGGCTGTGGAACTACTTGAGAATATTCGCTGCTAAGATCAATGATCTGCAAGACCAATTTGACAAGAAGGTTTAGCAAATAAATAGCAGAATTAATACAGAATAGCTTTGGAATTGCTAACCTTTTCTGCTAATTCGGTTATTTGATCCTTGCTTTTGGAATCCGTATCCAATTTCATCTTTTCAGTTACGACATTTCTGCATTTAGTACAAAGAATTTGCGAGATTGTTAGAACTCAAAACGCATGACAAAGGTGCCACATAATTGTCAAAAAACGTACTTCAATTCCCTGAGAATCTGTCGACCTCGTTGCAAAGCTGCTTCACACAAATGACCAAAGGGCATAATAGCTGTGTCAATGCCAATATCTTGACAGGCCTCTTGAAGCATGGGCACATGTGTCTGTATACAAAAGAGAACACATTTTTAATCTGTTTTCAAAATAATAATGCGACACCAAAAAGTTTTCCATGACATCCATAAACTATTGGGTAAAATGTCAGCATCATTATGGCATGGACGACATGTCAACAAATGACTTACCAGGTCACGCATTAAATCCTGCAAAGGATGAGGCATCTTTGAAGGTACATCTGTTGCAAGGCTAAGGGGTATATCGCGAAGTTTCCGACGGCCTCGGCGCAGCGCCTCTACCAAGCGGTATTTGCGAGGAATACGACGGAAACTAAAGTCAACCAGAAACGATAACTAATGTGCAGGGTACGTTTAAGTCACATAAAACACCAAAACAGAATCCCAAGTTTTACTTTTTGACGTCTTGCCAGTTGTTGCCAGATTTAGCCTTGAAGATTCGACAAAACTCACGAACAGCATCATCTGATGAGCAATGGGGTGTGGGCTGGTAATCTCCTTCCGTGCCCAATTTGCCCCAACGTGTAAACAAAATATAAAGATTTTTCCCCTGCTGACAAATCACCTGAAATGCATAAATAGGGATGTAGAAAATAAATATTTGAAACATTTAATTAGATCAAACTTTCTTATGTCCAAAAGATTTACCTGCATTTTGAAAAAGCTGTAGCAGCCACTTGGTCCACCACTTAAGTCAACTTTCGTCATGAAAACGTCATATGGAATATTTTGTTCGGAATCAATTACAACTTCCCTAAAAACAAAAGTAAATTTAGAAGCCACAGAGAAGAAGATGCGCAAACAAAGAGATAATGAAACAATGTCTTTACCCCATGTCTTCCATTCCAGAATGTACATCAGGCAATACCAAACTGTCATCTTCTCCTTCTTCCATTGCCTCACTTTCAACTCTTTGTAAAACAGTCGCAGAGTCACTCTTATAATCTGAAGGTTCTTGATCCCAATTAAGCCCATCTTTGATTCCTAGATCAACAATTGTTCCTTGGGGCTGAAATATGGGCATACATGTAATAAATGCTGGACTCACGCCTCTTGTAGAATATTATAACCTAATCATTATCAAATTACACAGAAACAGGTATGCAAGATGTCATTTAAAACAACTTACGGACTCTTTAGCTGGAGTTTTAATTAGCTTCCGTAGAGCTGCTGCTAAACGATAAGCCCTACTCTGAACAGCCATCTGCAAAGGGCTAAACCCAGCAGTATTTGAGATATCCAGTGGTGCCCCAGCTTCAGCCAGAAGGTACAGTATTTCGGCATTATCATACGTGCCACAGCTAACCGGCCTTATGAGATGATGTATCACCGTCCAGCCATGTCTGTCAGTTTGAGTCAACAAAACTGGATTAGAATTAACAACTGGCCTGTGTTTGTTATCTGAAAGACAGAACCATCATGAGCATTAAAACCATGTGCAAGAGACATCCTAGTATGGTAAATCTCAGGATCATGGCAACACTTGCCATTATCCATGGCTTTGTCTTCCTCCTCCTCAACGTTTAAGTCTGACACTGCCAAACAATTAGTCTCACTGTCCATAATGGAATCATTTTGAAGTTTATCATCCTGAACAGTTCCATTAATGCCCTCAGATACAGGAACAGGAGAGCTTGGCTCTTCCTTTATTGTGACTTGGAGCACTTTGGTTGGCTGCACTTCTTTAGCCAATGGCAGAGGTAGCATCTTGGAATGTGCCATGTGGATAATAGAAGCATCCTGCAATAAAAGGTAACCTTACATACTGTAGGCCACAGCCTTTGCACGATTTCAACTGATTTACATAGACACACACTACAACCTTTCTCATTCATCAACCACAGCCACACAAAGACTGATCTAACAAAACGTGTACCTTGGTGGAAAGAAGCTCGTTGAGACGTCGTTTCTGCATTAGATACCACATGTCTTGCTTATAACAGTAGTTGAGATTCAATAGCAGGCGAACCATACCAATGTCATTCTAAAGCAAAAATATCATACTGCTCTAACAAGGTGTGACGAAAAACAACTTCGCATTGTTGAAATAAAGTAAAAAATTGGCCTACTTTGTGTACTGCATGCATGAGTGGTGTCCGGCCATGTTCATCATGAAAGTTGACATCGGCCCCTTGTTGCAGCAAGAATGTTACGAGGTCGTAGTCTAATAAACACACCGCAAATATCAGAGGTGAAATGAGGCAGTGCCTATCCGTAAGTCTTCTATCAGTGGTTTTATTTGCAAACGCCCAAGAGTCGCCAGGCGAGTTATCCAGATAAGGATAGGCGACAAGCACATTGCACGAGGCTCCATGGATGCACAGCTTCTGACACCACACCCTACATCAACAAGATCAAATTAGTGCATGGTTTACTGACTTTTAATTGGACAACTTGCCGATTACAGCAAGAAAAACGTTTGTACCTAAGATCCTTAAGTTTCTTCCACTGGAATAACTCCAGATTCCAAAATAAGGCAGAAAGTGGAGTGCATCCCAATTTATTTGGAGCCATTTTAACAACATTTTCGACTCCTAGTTGTTCTATGCAAGAGGAAATGATGAAATCAGCAAATTGAAATAAAAAAAAAATCTCCAGCTTGCACCAGAGACAAAATGCATACCAGTAAAGAAATTGCACAAGACTGAATTTCTATTCATTGCTGCATACGTCATGGGGAAGCTACCATGAACATCGGCGACATTGAGAAGGACACCTCGGTTCACCAAAACCTGTGCAACCTATGAAAATTTCAAAACTGGTAATTTAAAATCATACATTAGGGTTCAACTTGATTAGAAGCACAATCATAATTAATATTTCTTCAAACTGAGTAAGATGAGAAAATGTCTTGAAATTTCTTAAAGGCGACTTTGGGCTCTATTCACAAACTAAAAGAATTAATGATTTATACACGTTTTGCAAAATTAGAAAACAATACCTTCACTTGTAGTTCAGGTTGCTCAAACGGTTTCGTCATATTTGCCAGGATGTGAAGAAGATTCTGTTCACTAGTGTTGCACATGTTCAACTTGTCCCAATGCTTAGCTCGTGCAATAAGATTTAGTGCCAACTTGAATTTTCCCGTTTTAACCGCAGCCTAACAAGAATTGAATGGAGTTTTGACACTAATGCGCATCTGATAGCATATTTAAAATTGCATTCAGAATAAGATTCCCAATTCACATACCTCAATTGCTGGAAAATAATTTGATCCACTGGACTGCAGCTGTTCAAGCATCATATATGTAACACCTTGCCAATCCTTCTGTACCACTTCCTGAATTCAAGTAAAGAACCAAAATCTATCAGTGTAAATAATAGGCAACATTACTTCTATTAACAAATAACTCAAGTCCATAAACCAACCTGCAGCAGTGGAGATCTTTTCGGCTGTGGTGGCTGTTGGGCAACAGGCTTCCACTGCCAAGCGGGTTTCTTCACTCTTTCATGAACAAGTGGTTCCAAAGGTGGGGCAACAACTTCTACTTGAACACAAGCCCCCTTTTGTAACAACATTATAGCACAGCTAGAAGTAAAGATGTGACATATAAAACACTGGGGATTTGTGGTAAGAGACCAACACAGAAGAGTTCTTACCTGTCATGTGAGCCAAGCACGGCCAAGCTGAGGGCTGTGTTACCGTTTTTGTCTTTTAAATTCAAATTGTTCATCTTCTGCAAAGCAAGCACATGTATACTAAATATTACTTGTTATTTCCTGAGATGCCAGAGAATAAAAACGTAGCATTATGCAAACAGGGTTTTGTAATCGCTTATCACTACTAACTTGAGCCAAATGCATGCACGAAATGGTTGATCCTCTAAAAGCAGCACAATGTAGAGGTGTTTGCCCATAATGATCTGGAACATCAATGCTAGGTTCCTTCATCGCACCTGTCAGTAAACTAACCACTTCGATGGGATCAATTTTTGTGGAATCAGCAGGCCTAAAAATATTTGGATTCCAGCATAATTTCACAATTATTTTAGAGCAAGTCATTACGGGCTTTACAATTGATACATGACATGGTATTACCTTCCAATCTTAACGAAAGCATAGTGCAAAGGAAGTCGTCCTAGACTATCTCTTGCCAAAAGATCAGCTCCTTTCTCGATGAGTAGATCTTCTATTTCAATCATGTCATCCGTGCTACCACTATTTGCGTTCACAGCCAAATGCAGAGGCGTGCGTCCATCCTGATTTGTTGAGTTTATGTTTATGCCAGCTTCAACTAAGCAGCGTACTACTTCTAGAGCATCAGTAGCTGCAAAAAGAGATTAACCCCAGATGAGAAAATGAGCTTTCCAGTGAGTAGGAGTTGCATCGATGCTTAGGTATTTGGTTAACAACTCACAAGATTTCATAGTTACAGCATAATGCAATGCCGTGCTGTGGTTCTTTTCATCTGCTAATTGCACATTGGCTCCATGTTTAAGCAAAAGTTTGATCACAGAGACCAAGCCCAGTCTAGTGTAAAATTGTTGAACAGATTATATTTCATAAAAAATAAAGATAAACAACAGAAGAAAAAAAATACAAACTTTGCTGCTAAAATAACAGGGGATGCTTGGCCATCTTCTTCCATATCTCCAGAGCACATATTTATGCCTGCACCAGCATTTATCTAGAATTGAAGAATTTGCAAGTCACATTGCAAGTAATGTTTACTTTTTGAAATATGTTGGTAGAAACAACACATCTACCAATGCTTCTGCTGCAGCTGGTTGACGATTCAAAATGGCTGATATAAGGGGTGTTCGGCCTCGATGATCTTGAATATTGATTGGTGGCTTATAGCTTAGCAAAAGTAAAAGTCCAGGTACAAGCGTTTCCATTTTATCAGATAATGTACAAATCTCCCTTGCACTAGCCAAGAAATGGAGCGCTGAATAGCCATCTATTGGAAATAATAACTCGTAGGTCAAAAATAGCAGCAGCAAGCAAGCAGTAGGAAGAAGCAAAATTCCACAACCGCTATTTACCAATATTGCGACCCTTGTTATCGCTTCTCTTCTTCACCACTGCATGAACTTCAGACTCTGCTTCATCGACCAATGTCTTGATTAAATCAAGAAAATATGTACTTGTTTGAACCGAAATGATGTGTATCAGAAAAAGCAATTTTTTCAAACACGCAAAGATGTACCTTGATAATATCCCGCAAGCGACTCTGCTGCTTTTTGTCATTCTGTAAAAAAAAAAAAAATTCAACACAAATTGTTATATTACCTTTCTCAAGACTGGGAACCTAGTCATAAGTAACAAAGAACTTACAGCAAAATGATATTTGCAACAAGCTAGTAGCATTGGTGTGAATCCATCATAGCTGTAAGTTTGTGCCATTTCACGCAAAACATCTGAAGGTAAAGATACTGTGGGTAAAACTGACTTTGTTACCTAAATTTAAAAAATGAGAAACAATGTTTTTATTTGTAAGACTTGAAGACATCAGACGAATATCTTATACTATTGTCATCTAAATTGAGCTTTCATTATGCACAGACACAATATCTCTAAAAAACACCCAATTTGTAAAGCATGGGAAAACATACCAATGACCGTTGAACTTGAACACTGCTAAGAGAAATTCCCTCCGTAACATGCAGACAACAAACATGCTTCGGCGAAACTTCAGTTGGAAATTCAATTGATGTGGATCCACATACCACGACCTACAATCGATAAAAGCCCGCTCAATTGACAGAAAAAATCAAGGGACGATACACACTCGACTGTCAAGTGGTTAAAATACCTGAAACTGGTCATCGGTCAAAGTAATCGATAGATCAAAATTTACTTTGGCATCATTGCCCTCGAGAGAATTCAAAAACGCTGGCAATTCTATATCTTTCACATCATCCTTCCATTCTCCATTGACTTTCCTGCTGCAGGTCATCATGGGTCGTGAATCTTGCAGCTTTACAGCACAATCTAATGCTATATCGTCCTTATCAGGGCTTGAGCCTTGGACAAGGCTAACATGGAATCTAATTGAAAAGTTACATACTGGAATTGAATATTCACACTAAGGTGAAACATCATTTTTACAAGATTTTAATCTCGAGTCTACTGTGCTTGCACCTTACAATCAAAACGTAAAGAAACACTCACTTTTCAAATGTTTTGGCAAGACTGCCTCGAATGCTGATGTTATCCCCAATTCGAAGAACTCCCTCCACATTTTCAAGAAGTGGAACAGTCTGAAAACCATAAGACATTATCAAAATTGACAAAACAACGAAGAATGGCGCTGCACATGCGAAGTTATCATGAAGCACCAATAATTCGTTTCACAAATTCAAAATATCTCTTTACGGGATTTTGGCGATTAATTTCCAATGTGTCTTCAGATGAAGGGTTCTTCAATTTCTTTCCTGGCTGTAATACATAATCACAATTTGGAATTAGAATAAGAAAAACTAACAAAGCTGGACGACCTACAATAATGGACGACCAGCAATAAAACAATGTAATGAGGCCAACGTACACTATCCTTGATGATTTGAACCAAGGACGCCAAATCAGTTTCCCATGAATGCTCAACTAAAGCATGAAGCAAATTTTCTCCAGTATCATCGACTTCGGCTGTGACTTGGCAACCATCATTCAAAAGAAGCTTTACAAGATCGTTGTTTCCCTGAAAATACCATGTCAAGATTGTCAGGTGTATCCATGAAAGTTGGAGCTAGAGATTTCACGTCTGGCATAATATGTATTTACTTTTTGTATTGCAAGAGTAAGCCCTGTCTGGCCTCTATGGTTACGAAATGATGGATCACAATCGTTTTCCAGTAAAATTTTGGCAATCTGCAGACTGGACTTGACAGCTTCTTCGCACACCAATGGACACTAAAATGCAATTAGCATGTTGTATTATACTACTCCAATAACGTAACATGAAATGTAAACATATTTTTGAATTCAGTGCAAGCCACTGGGGTATTTTTTATGCTATTAAGATAATACTGGTAATTGGCACATACGAATATTATCCAAATAGCATACAAATTACCCCAGCAGCTTGTTAGCAATATATTAGTTGCATATCCACGTGTTTTTCATGTAATCATGAAAGCTCATGCTCTGTGCACTCATGCTAAGAAATCAAGAGCCATCTTCACATATTACACTCACCGGTACATCAACAAAGTATATTGCTCTCTAGTGCTAACATTTTAATTACAAGTTTTCTCCAGAGAAAATCAAGGAGTTATCATAATAGCCTGACACATATATTCTTGTATGAGCAAAATAATGAATGAACAAACACTTAAAGTTAGACATTTGAAAACAGCCAACGCCAATTTCAGGAGAAAAAAAAACAGACTGCAGTTTTCCCCATCACCAAGAAAATGATAATAAGTAATGTAGAAAGGTGACAATGATAATGATGAATACCTTGACTGATGAAGAATGGTTAGAAGGAAGGTTTAAATTGTAGTGTGCTTGTTTACTTGTGTTAAACTGATTTGTCTGCAGAAGATGGACAGGAAAAAGCAAACAAATCGTGTCAGACAATGTATTATTGGCACAGAGACAACAATTGTACATACAGAATAACACCCATACAATAACTACATGGAACAATTATACTGCATGAAGAAGTGATTCAAAACATACCTGGTGAACTTCAAGGTGAATCCTGTTGCGAGCCAGCCAGTGAAGCTGAAAAACAATAACAGCTGGTTAAATACTGCATATAAGTTTACTTGTTAATCTACTTAATGCCCCCCATTAAACAACAACACTCACTGCTGTATTTCCCTGGTTATCAGCAATTGCACAGTTCGCCTTTTTGTTGACAATTAGAAATCGAATCAAGTCCACTAAAGAGGGGACAAGTGGACTACAAACAGCTAACATTACCACAGACATGCCTACAATTAGGAAGAAAAAAGATTAGTTCCAAGCTCCCATTTATTCTCATGTATGCATTACAATACTCAACAAAAAGAAACTATGAAAGCCAATAATTTTACCATCATCATTTTTCACATCAACATCAATGTCAGGTTGGTCCAACAAGCATTTGACGAGACCAACATGGCCTTTTATAAATCCAATTCCTAATGGAGTCAGCTGAAAACGTAAAACAAAAATTGCACGTCAAACACTTATTGAAAAGAAAGAGGACATGACATATTTTAAAATTGATGTACCTTAGAGTCGTTAATAACATTAAGCAATGCACCCGCATCCAGTAATAATTTTACACAAAACCACCATCCATATGCTACAGCATAATGGAGCAAGGAATTGCCCGAGCTGTCCGTGCTGTCAGGATCAGCACCGAGCCTGAGCAAATGGGACGCAAGATGTGCATGACCATTGATTATGGCGTGTGTCACAGCCGTCCTTCGAAGTTTGTCTATAAGCACAAAAAAAGAGAAATCTCAGGCCGAATAAGCTTTGCGCGTTTACACTACAGGAGGATAGAAAAAATCCTAGGATAGACAGCAGCAAAAGATTTTGCTAATATCAGTGTCAAAGGTTATCAATTAATATCAGCACAACACTGAAACGTTGCTCCTTTTTTAAAATTACATATAATCCATCAGAATACCAAATACTTTCAATAAACAATAAAGAAAGCTATGTTTCGATAAATCGATTATCTATAAATAAAAGATAAAGATGTAAGAAAAATGTTAAGATAAAGAAGGGTATTTTACCTTTGGCTTCCAACTTAGCTCCCGATTGTATTAAATATTTAAGGATTTCCATGTGACCTTGCTGGCACACAAGCATTAGCGGCGTGACTTTGCTTTTACTCAATCCAACAGATTTCTCTATATCAGAACCATATCGTAATAGAAGTCGCACAACGTCCTATTTGAGAGAAGAAAAGCGACAATTTGTTGAAAGATTCTGAATAAGAGCTTGAAAATCAACAACAATAGATTCAAATCGCAAAATATACTTACGGAATGTCCAGCAATGCATGCCAAATGCAATGGTGTGTAACCTGCTCGATTAGGTCTGTTAATTCCACCCAGCCCACAATCACGAGCGATTTTACTATCTTCCTTAACTTTCTTATCTAAAAACGTTAGAAAACGATGACCAGTGTTATCAGCAGGACAAATAGGAGGTGTGGGTGACACTTGTATACAATTGTTTTTAAAGTCTGGATTTTGATTCATAAACTTCAATAACACTCACCAGCTTTGGCACGTTTCATCAACAATTCTATGTTATTCACCCTGCCCAACTCAGCAGCAACATGAAGGGCAGTATTGCCATCACTATCCACATCATCGATTTTTATTCCCCTGGAAATTGGCAAAAGTAAAGGAAAACGAACAAACGTCAACTTTTTCACTCATTATGTAATCTAAACCATTTTTTAAATGCTTCTGATGTTCACCTTGATAACAGCAAGTCAAGTGGACCAGGTCCCTCACAAGCCGCTGCATAATGAATTGGCCTACGCATATGCAAATCTCCAATATTATAATCTGCTTCTTTGTCAATCAGTTGTTTTAAATATTTAGCTGCTGGATTAATAGCAGCACAATGAATTGGCGTCACCTAAATAAAGATAGGAACATTACAAATGGAATTTCACTCGGGCAAATTCATAAATGATTAAATGATCATGGCTTGAATAACGGCATTGTTTTACAAGAAATTAACTTACACCACAATTTCCAAATGAGCGTTTCTTTATTGCAGCTGGCCGAAAATTGCCTAAATCGTGCCTATCAACACTTAATACCTGCAAAGCGAATGACATATAAAGCACAACATTTTACGTAAATTTTCCATTCAGCAAACTAAATTTTGTACCTCTTTGTGCAAAACATTAAAACCAAATCCATCCATTTTCATTGCATCCTCAATCAAGTGTGAGGCAAGTTGCCTGTGACCACACCAAAGTGCTCGATGTAAATTAGATACAGCTAAATATTTCTGAAAAATTATGACACATGTCTGGAGTAAGAAACTTTCATAGTACATGGACATTTCATGAGACCAACAAATTCATTACTACATACCAATGACTGTTTGCCTGTACAAGTTTGGGAACAAAACAAATCTAACGTTTCTTTTGATACACCATATTGGAACATTAAATTAATATAATCTTGATCTGTGAGTTCTTCATAATTATCCTGAAATTATACATCAAAAAATCAGTCATCAATAATTGTTGGATTTCAACCAAACCACTACTAGTGCTTGATACTACCTTCAGCAAAGCACCATTTCCTTCACGGACACCTCGACTAAGAGTCATTTCCCGAACAGATGAACCGAGGAATTTAAAATTCGATCTAGAGGAAACCAAGGTTTCTTATAAACAACACCCATGATCAATAGGACAACACAACAGAATAAATATTGCAAACCTCCCAGCATTATGCTGCAATAACATGGTTTCCGGTCGCCTCCTTTCAGAATTGCGTAAATGCTGTCGTTCTTCCACAATCAATTCAATTGCCTTCGCATTCTCATGTAGCAGAGCATATGCTAGTGCATCAAGTTTCTGATCGACACTACGTTGCACACCAATCTAATGGAATAACAATTAAATGACCAATAAGAGTAGACATTAACTATATCTCATAACCAACAACACTTACCCAACAGTGCTTCTTGGAATCCTTCAGCATGTTTTGTAAAGTTTTAAGATCGTCCATTAGTACTGCCCTGATCAACAACTTGCTGTTTGCCAAAATGGATATGAATGGTATTGTGTTGCTAAAAGATGGATGGAATTGCAATAATTCAAAATAGTTTCAAACTCCTTCACAATCATTTAATGCTTTGTCACAAAACTGCCTCACTTGGATTCAAAGGTGGGATCCTTGTTGAAAACAGAAACACTTGTGTTTGGTTTCAACTTTTCTTTTTCAGAACTGGTTTTTTTCTTCTGTCTGATTGGAGATTTTTCATCTCGCCTCAGGACACGATTTCTGGCCTCTACATCTATCCAGACGTTATATAAATGTTGAAATAGAAAAGATGACATATAAACACATTAAAATATCCTATGGACAAATAATCAACTCTTAGCACAGAAAACTGAACGATCAAGCATACCCTTGAAAGAAGACTTTTGCTTGACTTTAATTTTGTTGCTTTTGTTATCGTTGGCGTGCAAACGCCTGGATGTTAAGATTACGTTTTTCAACTTGGCTTGTGCCGCTGTGGACCGAATAAGATGAACATTAGCAAAGGTGAACGTAATACAGATCTCAATAGAAAGATCAGCACAGTGCTAATGATACATAGGGTGTCTGAAAAGCAGTTATTCCGACGTGTGCAATTCAATTCTTTCGAAATTCATAATTTTTTTGTCAGATCCCCTAAAGTTCAATCTAAGAAACAGTTTTCTATCCATAAATAATATTAATTGTACCTCTTGTTGCCGGCTGAATCTTTTCTGCATTAAACCTCGTTTGCCTTCCACTGTAAACCTTAGTGTTGTCTACACTCGATCGCCTCGCTGAGATGGACAATTTTATAGGTTCTCTTCTTTCCTCCACTTGGTTTTCTAATTTGGATCCATCCACTAAGGCCCAGCAAAGAGAAATGAATGACTTTCAACACTCAAAAAGAGTCATTGTGACATCTTCAACTTCATGTTATTTTGACTGACATCCCATAGCTCACCTCTGTTTGTTTCTCCTTTATCTGGCTCAACGTCATTTATGCCATTTTCAAGATTGATAGCTTTCTTCAAGATACCTTCAGTGCGCATAGATTCTTCTTTTGGCAGTTTAAATATATTTTTGTCTAATCTCACCATCTGGATATTGGTTAACACACATTCAAAATCTTAAAAATAAATGAATACATATTTTAGCAGTTGAACACAGGAGTCTCTATAAATGTGCATAGATATTGCCAAAAAAAACTACCTGTGTAATCATAGAAATCTCGTGAGTATACATCTGGCCCTTTTGATTCAGCTTTTGAAAGCCACCTAATTCGGAATCTATGGCTACTTTTGTACACATTCTGGGCAGCCTGGCAGACAAAGTAACTTCCTGCGGGATTTTTTTTAAAAGCATATAAAAATACAGGAACAGATTTCATATTGTCACTTACATATAATTGTTATTCGCCGCTTACCACTTTCATTCCTTAGGGCTAAAAACTCCCCTTTGACGTAAACTACTTGCTTTTCTTCGGATGGTTTTGCTGCCCTTAGTTGTGGGATATGCAATGTGGGAGATTGGAAGGGTTGGTATTGCAAACGTAATCTTTTACTGCTCCTCGGTTCAGATGAGGGTGACGATGTGCGACGTTTTCCCTAATAGGGATCAGCCAATAAATAATGTGGTCCAGCAACGCAAACAGGATTTATACAAATATTAAGTGATTAGCAATTGCAGCAATGCAGGTTGTTATAAAATTGACATTTCCAGTCACTCATTGCATTAGAACAAAAGAATTTACAGTGTATTTTAATATTCACATAGAAACTGTAAAACAGTTAAATTATAAAATAATATCAATATATAATATCAAATATGCTCTTTCGTCGTAGTTAATAACTGCATCATTATCATTAGTCATACGGTTATTTAGGCCTACTGTACTCAGAACTAGTGATACTGATTTGTCAAGGAACTTACCTTAAAATTTTCATCTGGTGGGCTGACAGAAAGACTCTTTAAGTTAAAGAAAAATTTTCCATTATCAGTACAAATCAATATGCATCATTTAAAGTAGAAATTTGCATATTCCAGTCATAACATAACAAAACCTTTTTTGAGCTTCTGCTTTGTCTCCCATTGCTTGGTTCCCCACCAGATTGACTTGTGTCTTCTCCGGTATCGTGACTGTTATTGTGATTGGCTCGCATGTCCCTTGTTTTAGAATTACATTCATTTTTATCCTCCATAGCCTGCTAGATATTTGTGACCAGTGGCTAAAAGAAAACATTTTTAATTAAGTCGACAACTTTTACAATTAATTCAAAACATTTATCTATTAGGGGCCTACAGTTCAATTAAAATACAGAAATATGACTTTTGCAATCAGACAAATGCTTACAGAAGAGCTTAGTATCAGATGGCAATAAAACGACAGTTTATGAAATTGGCTTTTATATACTATGCATATACCATGAATTAATGACCGCAATGATGATTTACAGTGATGAAAGAGCCAAATTCAAGTTTACAGAAGAGTAACAAGGCGCCAGAGCTAGAAAGATGCTTCTCAAATTAATCCCGATCAAAGCTACAGAAATACATAAGAGACACAACCGAATTATGAAGTATACAGTATAGCCTACAAGTAACATAATGCACAACATATCTCTGCAAAAGTACGGAATAATATTCAGCAGGCTACATAAGGAACATTCATTGCTTACAAAAATACCTAACAGAATTTTCTTAGCAGAACGTAGTATTTTTTATGTTTATTTTCATATACACATATGTCAATCTTGAGGTAAAGGTGTTTGTCACTAATAATAAATGCATGTGTATGTGCCCCATCAACGGTTACAACATCATACATTAACAAGCATTAGGGCTTACAACCAACCTGTCAACTTTTTACAGCTTACAGTATAATCCCAATATACAATGTAGGCGTAGGCCTATTAGTGACTTTCACTCCTTTCTGTTACATTAATTACTGAAACAACCTTTCCAGGTCAGGTAGGGTTCTGTTATCTAAACCGAACGCTCAAATTTCATCTGCTTCGTTGCAAGTAACTGGTCTTGAAGAACGGAAGCGGTTCGCATTTACTGGTAAAATACAGGTCCCATTAAATTCTACTAGTTCGCATCTTGATACCATACAATGATTGATTTATTGATAACTTCAGCTTTTAGATATCAATACAAAACATGAAACCAAAAACTTGCGTTGCACGCGTTACATACAAGTATGAAGACATCATTTGTGTCAGATTTAAGTAGCCCATAGAGCGTTAAGCACGGCTTGAATTAGATTAAATTACAGCCAAGTTGGACGTGCTGCCCATTTTAAAAATAATGCGCTGTTGCACAGAAGTCTGAATAAGGTTAAAATGCACTTGTTGATAGCAAAAAATTATCAGCTACATGTGCTTGCAAGCAATGCATAATTTCCATGAAACCCGCACTTCTGGCTTAGTTTTTAACTGACCTACGTTAATTCAAAGCTCTGAGAAACTAAATCACCTTTTTTTAAATCAAGGATCATACATGCAGCAATGAAAATAAGAAGACAACACTGAAATTTTTATTTCGTGTTTTTTTACCTGCCACTTTGAATACAACTACAGTGTACATGTGCAGGAAATTGAAACCATCAAAAATAGCTAAGACTGTAAGGAAACGTATTATTTTTTTATTATCAAACTCCATGACTACTTAGTCTTATTGATTAAGTTAGGAGTATTTGCAATTGCAACAAGTAATTGCAATACTCAATATTGATAAAGTTACAAATTCTAGTTCGCTCACGTTGGCTTTTCAAGAATGGTCAAATTTTCAAAATGTTCTTAATAGCCGATTTGTTTGTTTTTTTCGAAACAGGCATTAATATTTGAAGGGACTTTTGTTATTTTTTCATATTATTGAACAATGCATCCCGTCGAATTTTTTGTATGTTTACTAGAAATGCTGGTATTAGGCTACATTACACTGGTCACCTTCCTTTTCTTAAATTGAATAATCAGCTCAGAAGGTCGTCATTTTTTGGTTACGTCGGTACCGATTACCGATGATAACCATACCTTAGCCAAGTGGGGCACAGCAACCCAAGTCCCAATACTCAATTGGAATAATAATGCAACGTGCAAAAAAGGCACATCTATTATGCATGGTGTTAAAATTGATTCGACGTTTTTTAAAGCACGAACGTGCATAAAATCCCTTGTTTCTGTGCTGCAATAGTAGGACTAACTACATGTACAAGGTTGATGCACTAGGAGAAAAATAAAACTATAATTGCAGCTATTGGTCTTGGTATAAAACATACATTTAGGAGCAATGTGAATGAATGCCAATGCAGAGTCGTTCAATACTGTACAACCGCTCTTTTGACGAGAAAATTGGTTAGGTGGGCGTATCCTCTGCTCGCCAAGCTTTATTTTCCGTTAGAATTTGCATAAAAACCTAAAACACAGCCAGCTTGTTTATACTTGCACATCAGATTAATAGCCTAAGCATGGTAGCCAGGACATAATTAATTCATCACTTTAGACACCCCGAAGTTGGAGGTCTTCTGAGCTTCAATGGGAGTCACATACTTGAAGCACAGGACAAGAGATAACCGAGGCTTAGAAGTACATGCACATGTACATTAATGACAGTTTTTCAGCCTATAATTTAATGAGTTTATTTTAGACCCTCGCGAAGCCAAACTGTTGCTACCGCCAGCATCTTGATCAAGTAAGCATACATCACATGGTTGCAGACAAATGTTATAGGTGGTTATTCAGCCTATATTCAGGCTGTGTGCAACATGCTTGCATGTCACTTGAAAACGCGAAAACAACGATAACAATATTATTTTTACCCCATATTGCACCCCAACATCTTTTCCAAAATACTGAAGTTTTGCACATCCTAGCCATGGGATGCAAGAAAAGGATCACGTAAATTATAGGACTAACACAAATGGACTGTCTAGTTTCGGACAAATGTTTGTTAGCGATTAATGAAACTCAGCTACATGAAAGTAATTGCAAAAATGACGAAAAAAAATTATTCGATTTATTTTCGTTATTTTTGCAATTTTTTTATATAAACACTCATTTTTGAGGCTTAAACACCTTGATAAAAAAAGTTTACAAGGTAAGCTATCAAACAAAACATTGATTTGCATGATAGCTTGATTAGATCCCAAGAACTCTGGGACGAAGGGGCCCCATAGGGCCTCGTACCCAATAACTAGCTAGGCCTGCGTAAAATGCACTTTATTATTCATAATGTTGATTTTATTTATCCAGATTATCCAGGTCTGTGAGAACACCGCACTTGTATTGGTATCACGTTATAATTAAATACGAATTACCCATATTTCAAAAAGGGAAATAAATAACTGCCAACTTTTTCCAAGCACTAAGCACCTCTGTAAAAGGATTCCAATTAATAGCTCTACTTTTTTTTGAATAAATACAAACAACAAGTGGAGGGCTGTATCAATTTCCCACTTCAGGCCATTTAAAATGCGATGAGGAAAAGCCACTAATTGGCTATTTGGCCAAGCTGCAGTTAATTAGGAGGGGGATACAAGCAATGCAGCAACGCTCCATGTCGTCTATGGCTCACAATTTAAAATTGAGTAAAGCGATTTTCTACAATGTCATTAATGCATTTTGATAAGTTTGAATGTTGTAATAACGCAAAACCTAGATCCATGGAGCATCATCATCCATGTGAGCAATGATGGTCGGTTTCATAAAATAAACGAAAGTGTGACACCCCAGTGACCCCAGACACCAGGCCAAGTGCGTGAAGATAGCAACAGCTATTCACAACGATTTGCACTCAGATTTCAAGTTCACTAACACTACGGAGGCCCACAGCTGTGCAACACGAGTGGTGGTTGGCTCGGGAGCACCATTCCAGTTAGCAGGAAGATGACTTTCTGGTGATCAATCAACCAGAAAGGGAGAATGTTGGTCAATTTCTTGGAGGTCTATTCTGGGGCTATATAGGTCCAGTTAAGGTAGACTGCCAGAACGGAGGGGCGAACCCATTTTTGAACTTACAACGGAAATTAACAGACCGTTTGACTGTCAATTCTTGCTGTTGAACCATATTTTCAGTTCATATATGGCTTGTACTCTTCAGAAATACAGTTCATGGACATGCATATCGCTCAACAATGTGACCAATGAAGCAAGATTGATAGCACTAGTATTCTCAGATGTATTACTACTGAGCAGAAATTGTATGTAAGCAGTTTGAGCTGTTTAGAATCATAAAGGCAAGACATTGTAAAATCGCCTGAGGTTAAGATGGAGGAATTTTCAAGAGAAAAGGAAACCACCAAAACTGTAGGCTACATTCCTAACTGTGGTCATCATGCTGGCCCAAGGCACAGTGATCCATTCTACCTTTCTCTATTCAGTTTTTCTGGGGCAGGACTGACAATATTAAAATTTAGCTTGATAAATGTTAACCGATATTTAATGTCAGAGATTGTATCGATGTGAATATGATTTACAGATCCCAATTTGGCGACTGCAATTCGAAGAGAATCAAGAAAGATTAATCTTACAATCACTAAAAGATGAGCAATAATGGGAATTGGTTGATTATTCGATGAAAAGACAAGTTTGGAACAGTTTTCCTGGGATAATCGAAAAATTACACATCGCAAACTGTTCTCTTGGTTGGCTTGGCTTTGCCATAGATTGCAGGTGGCTATGATCCTTTTGCAAAGAAGAATGTTTTGGAAATTACTGAATTGGGCTATCAGCCCTACACAATCAAACATTTTTGCAATGTAGTTTGATAGGCCCTTGTTAGGTAAGTTATAAAAGCACCACTGATAAGCGTGACACATAATGCTAAATAAGATAATTCGTTTAATCAATCGTTAATGTAAACATCAATAAGAATGTACGTAGGCCTACTGTAGGCCTACAGTTAATATTTTGGTTTGCCAATTGCCATTTCTGATACATTAATTTAAGAGCTCCAATCATTCATACCATTTACTACGTTTACATACAGATGCTAAGTTACGTTTTTCTATATAAGTTATGCATGAAAATCTACCTTGACGTTCACTCAAATCAAGTCAAAGTATGTGAAACAGATTTACATGCAAAATATACTTGCATCTAAACATACGTATAAATGAAAAATCGGAATGCAAACGTAGAGCTTTCTAGGCCTATGAATCAGCTAAATTAATATTAGTGGTCACAGTCATATTTCCCTCAAGAAATAAGTATGAATTTTTCGTGATTTTTATTGGCCGATTGCATTTGGCTGACTTCAACGCGCTATAAAATCAAATTGTGAACTGAAATAAGTTTCAAAACGTAAATAAAATGTTAATGAAGACGCGAACAAACGGCCACATGAGATTCTATTCAGGTGTGCTTTAATCCGGTAACAACCGATTAATGTAACACCACATACGGTAATTAGCAGGCAGTTAAAATTGCCACCATCTGCCATCCTTTCATCCACCCTATCAACAACGATGAATGGGATGCTGCGAAACCAGTTGGAATCTTTTGGTCATCGAATCTTTCGCATCCTTCAGGCGCATTTCATCCAAGCATTTCACACAGAGTAGCACCAAAACTACTCCATATACGCGCGCAAAGTAGAGCAGATTAAGACCGGGCTAATAATTTGCAGACTTAGGCCTAGCAGAAAAACCCATAAAATCTGCGGCGTCATATCAAACAGCACATCACTGACACAAGCGATGACTTCGTTCACGGACGCACGTGCAGGGTCGAGCGCCCCGAGCATGTCACTCGGTATTTAGGCAACCAAAATGCAGTTTTGGATGAAAAATGAGATTATTCTAGAACTCGATATGTCCCCCTTCCCCCACCCCCTCTCAAAATCGCTCACAAGAATAGCATGGGATGCGCGCCTCCCGAGCTAACACATTGAGGCATCAGCTGCGCTCGAACGCTATCTAAATAATCACAAACGTATTCACCTTGACTTCTTCTGTTCGTAACTGCTCGATTGCAGGGCGATTAATGCCAGGGGCCGTTGAATTTCCGATCCAAAGTGCCAATCGAAACAACCGTCAATCGGTCGCTTCACCCGCCGCCATGTTGACACCGAGAATGGCGGGGAGAAAGAAAATTAGGCCTGGGACACTCTGGAACACCGTAGCGAACGAATTCCAAGCCGAAAACTGGCAATTTCCAAAAGCGGCATCGACGAGCTCGGTTTTCGCAGAAATATCTCGCTAACACAAGGATTTTAACAAAGAAAGAAACGCGCTATTCAACAATAAATCACCGACATTTCACACTTCGGCGTTTTCGATTGTCAAATTTTACCAGGAATGGTGGCGCCGCCTACGCGAGATAGGAATCTCGATGGCGCTCCGACCATTGGACGTGTGTGATTTCAAATTTTGTTCCCGAATATTTCTATCAAAGAGGATTTCTACAAAATACTTGATAAAATTCATGAAATTGCGTGTTTCGATTGGATGCCTGCAAGTTTTTTTAAGTTTCATGTTTACCCGATTCTAATGAATAAATATGAAAATCGAACGTATGATTTACAAAATTGATCAAAAGTGGCCTTGCATGCTTGAACATGTAGCATGCTGTACTGGCTATATGGTTGTAGTCCTATATTATGCCCTAATTTTCGTTTTCAGTGTCAATCAGTGACCACATTTTGAATTCAAATGACCGTCTAAATAGTTACGCAGACCGTGTCTGTTGCTTTGCTTAAGTGAGAAATTAAAAAACGCAATGCAGTAAAAGTCCCAGGATGATGTGTGATGCAGTGATAGAAATACAATGTAAATATCAAACTACTTCATGGATTTCCTTCCAGGATTAATAAAAATATCAATAACACATTTCTTTATTCAACTTCATATAGTAGGTAAAAATTCGACATACCCAATATAATATCCTTGAGCCAGTTTATATCATTAGATAATGTACATTATATGTATATTTAAAATTCACATACAGGAATGAGATCATGCTGCCATTACATTACTTTCTAATGTACTATAGGTAAGCGCTGGTAATGTTTCGATTGGTTGGAGGAACATGTTTTCTAAGTTTCCTAAATAAATATGAGGGGGAAAATCGAATATGCAATCTCTGCATGCATGTACATGTATGAGCTATCAAAAAGTCTTAACATTTTTGCAGAAAGGACAAGCAAACTAATGGGTGATCACTATTAGTTTCATGGATTTCCTTACAGTTATAAATATTTGAATAAATATTATGGACGTGCAAATATTCGACTTAATATGCCGGAGCCAATTAAAAATTCAGATACTAGAACATGAATCAGGAGAACGATCATGCTGCCATTACATGTTGATGCCATTCTATCAAAAACTGTATCCAATGAACATGTAGTTAATTTTCAGAAAACAATTTCATGATACCAGGACGCACTTCTTTGAATGATAATTCACAGGCGTCAATCAGAGCCTTGGTTACATCATCTTCTGTGATGGTTTCAAATGCATTTGCATCTACAAATGAAAACGAAAATAGCGTGAAGATAGGAGTCTGAAAAATAGGGGTCATGTCAAGAGACAACCTGGATAATATACAAGGGTACCGAAAAATAATGCTGTAATTGTGAGAGTTTATAAATGAAAAACTATCATTATTATTTGTTTTTGTGTGCGCAACTTGAGAATTAGAAGGGAACGCATTTTTTTTTTTGAAAGCACATGTAAGCTCCTGCATAAGCACAACATTTACAGTAGATCAAATACACGGCATTTGCAAGCATTCATAAAGGCTACTCTTGATCGAACATGAACAGGTGTTCTCATGATTGAACAATGAGAATTGTGCCAATTTCTATTCCGACATGACAACAATAACGGAAATAAATGTCAGTAACAAGACATGGTGACAAGAAAAATTCTATGAGCGTGTTTTCCGCAAATTCATGCAGAATTTCGACAAAAAAGAGTAATTGTGGATTTAATTTCCTTCGTGTATTTTGAGCGATTTGAAAGTTGTTAACGACCAAGAGTTGAAGGGGTGGTCAGCTTAATTCGATGTAAAACTTTCTCATGTTTCAACCCCTTTTCAACTGAGAACGACAAAAACTGAACTATGAGAATGTGGATTAGCACTAGCAGGCATTATCAAATGGCACACGTCTAGCTATAAACACAGCTCACATTCGTAAAAAATCACGTTCTTAACTCATGTTGCACACCCTAAACTTTTTCGTTTGTAAGTTATTAACATCAAAACTCAAACATGATTTTTTGGAAACCCTGTAGTCTGACTAACTTTTTATTGGCAAATGCCCTGATACTTCGCAGCAGGCAATATTAAAGGCCGTATCATCCTTGACTCCTGCAATTGTGATAATGCAGATTCAATAAAAAGCAGTAGAGCAACCAACAACGTGCGAAAGGAATCTTTCTTATGGTAGAAACAAAAAAGTAAAGACGTAATAGATAAATGAAATATCAAAATCGTGAGTACCAAATGTTGATTTCCTGGCCCATAAATAAACCCTCACAGTATCGTAGACAGTGGAATCTTTGCCAAATGTGGAACCCCTTGTTATAAACAGGTTGTGAGCAATATTATGATGTTGCAAATAGCTGGCAGCTTTATAAATGCTTCTGAAGCAGACGAAAAGCAACAGAAATACTTATATAATGACCGTACAGAAAAAAGAAAGAAATATATTGCTTCAAACTGACTTTGCTTTTACAGGAATGTCTGCTGTCGTCGTTTGGAACGCAAATCCGACTGCTGGATAATCCACGATTTCATAGCAATCTGCAGCTAAGTGTTTCACATTCTAGAAAAAAACAGAACACCACATCAAAACAAAAGAGATCAATATGTCCGAAACAATAGTGAATTGCATGAATAAAAATGGCTTACAATTGTCTCAACTATTAATTTGCGTTGCAGATAATACACGTGAAGGTGATGGTGATTAACAGATGCATTTGCACAAAGACTGTTGAAACCAGCTCTAAATGCTCTAAAAATGAAAAGAAATCATTACATCATTAATCTGAAAATATTATGCCAGGAGTCTGTCAACGTCTTTCACTGATTTTTAAACTCATCACATGGCAAAAATTTCATGACATTTTCAGTTACACATGAATCTTTCAGCATAAATTAGCTATACCTATGTAATACAGAAATCTCACATTTTTTCATTCACTGTGTTATGAAAAGTTGTGACGTCATCAACATTTTGTCGCCCTTTGACTACTGTTTCAAAATTTTCTGCCATTTTTCAACATAAAATTACCAGAAAACCATACACATTTGAGGGCGGAAAACGACTGCAATTTATTACATGGTGATATTATTTATAAAAACAATTTTTTTACTCATTTTGGGAATTTGTGAGATTTCCCTATTCAAAAGAAAATAAGCATTGCCCATGCATTATTCCTCACACACATATCGTGTAACCAATGTATAAATAATAGTATGATAATTACGGTGTTGAACTAAGCAAAACCAGCTCTATTCCAAGCTGGATACTTTCCATTGTCAGAACCTAAAAAAATACAGTAGAATTAATATTGAACTACATGTAAGTAAAACACTAAATATAATGGCTTTGCAATTGCGTACCTGTGGAAAGCAGGAATTTATATATGGAACCAGTAAGCAATTCCCAAATTCCAAGGGACTAACATTAATAATAATTAAATGTTTAGCCAGAGCCTATAATATAAAAATAAATATTGTTGAAATCGCAAAAATGATAATATACTTTCTACAACTGCATTCACAAGTTAACCTCATGTAGATGTGCTGCATCATGGTTAGAAATCCTAGGTAATCTATCTCCCTTGCACATTTCAAAGAGAATCTGCCAATAAATTAATCGTTACAAAACCATATTAAATCAATAAATCTGCCTGTCACCAATATAATAGTACAGTACATTAACAACTTATAAACCTCATGATCAGCAACTTTAGTAAAATTGAATTCTAATGGATTGAATGGCTGAGATACGCTGGAAATATCTTGAGGTTTCCTGCGTTCTATGGCTCGCTTCACATTAAGCTGTAATGAAATCAGTAATGCATTAATTCACTCAATCAACTCGATCTCTCAAAACTGGTCGTTTCAATTCATTCCAAAAAAAAAAAATAACACAAGACATGGGCCAGAGACAGAAAGTATAGCAGCAAACACAAGCACAGCCAAAAATATCTTGAACTTACCTGAGCAACAAAGCCATATCTTCCTGGTAAGATCTTGGTTTGCAATTTATCAAGTGAATATCGAAAGTGGCCTTTACTTTGGGCTTCCTTCCAAGCTGTGGACAAGAGATTATCAAACTAGAAACAAATGTACAATCATATATATTACAAATGAAGTAAAATGACAAAAACATTGCTTTTCAACAGAAAAATACCTCACTATTAACGTTGTTTGTCTCAGTCCAACAAGACACCTTCCCAATAAAATCCTTATTGAAGTAAGTTAACTGCTTCATCTTGCCTTCCAGATAATGACGCGCTACTTCATGGTTGCTTGCAAGCCACAGAATGGAATACACTGTATATGAAATATAAGAGCACAGGAGGGATGAAATGGCTGATGGTCGACCAACAATAACAAACCATATGTGGAGCACTCTATATTGTCAAGCGACAACTGACATTTCAGCTGACGTGTCATGACTTAGCATTATTTTTAACCATGCATATTTCGTGAGGATTCAACCATTTTGGTTACTGTTTCCGAAAGTTCCACCCTGCGCATGTTGCAATTAGCCACGCAGGGGATGTTCTCTTTCTACAGCCCCCAAACATTTCTTCATTGAATCCCAAACAAATAGAATAAAACTCGCGAGGAAGCGACGCGTACGTGGAACCCTTGGAACACTCGCAAATAACAGCCCAATTTTTGTGAAAATTGGATTTGACATACAGCTGTACATGTACAATACTTAGCATGGCCAATTGGTATCAGGGGTACTGTAGGTCTATCATACATTGTAGATGTATACTGAGGGCACCTTTGTTTGTAAGGAAATACGTGATGAAGGAGAAATATTACAACCTGCATTACTTTCCGGGGAAAATTTAAATTTCCTATATAGAAAGGAGTCATTTACAATTCATAGCATATTATACGAACATAGACATGTAGCGCAAGGGGAATTGGCTAAATCAAATCGTAGTGGACAAAAGACCGCTGATTCCCACAATCCACCGCGTCAAGAAAAAAGGCAAAACTACAATCGTTTCAATTTTAGTATAATGTATGTACTGCCGAAGCACGTACGCCTTAAAACAATCCCTGAATTCAATAAAACGTTAATTTTGTAGGTGAGATCACTTACATCATCCAGATATTATCGTGAAAGTAGGCCAACAACTGACATCTGATTTGAAGAGGCCCTGAACCATCCGAGCACGTAGATTCCCTGGTAGTGCATGGTCGAAAGGAGGCCCTGGTGGGTGTCATCGGAAACCGAGAACTGGCTTTCAAAATGTAGTGTATCGAAAAAATTTTACAAGGAAACAACAACCGAGTACCATTTAAACAATCAAGCATCCACGATGAGTTCGGGGAGAATCACTTCTGCATATCAAATGAGGAAGCGAAGATATCCAGCAGACCCAGGCGTGGAAACAGTTAGGCCTAATCGTAAACAAATCACAAAAGTTGCTGCCCCATCGACGGCTGATATGATATGTAGGTAACATTTATCATCATTCTGCGCCTTTCTTATTTGGAAACGGTTGACAACTACACCAGTAATTCCTGCATCATTTAGAAGAGAAAAGGGAGTATTTGGTGAAAAATCAGCCTTGGTTTGTGGCATATGTTATTGCCAGGTTATGCAACATATGTTTCGAAAATGTGAAGAATGTTAATAGTTACCGCTATGTCACATATAGTTTCGTATTTGTTGGTGCAGCTGTTGGTATGCCATCATTTACCGGTAATTACATGTAATTGTTTAATTTCCAGCAAAATCTCCCAGCCCAATTGCTCACTCACCAAAAGTACGGCAAACTGTGAGAGACACATCTATGAGGTTTTTATGTTCTCAGTCTGACTCCCAACCAGAAATTTCTTGGAACTGCAACTCTCCAGAATTTCACCAACCAATTCCTAGTAAGTTTAAGAATTCATGTCTTACATTCCACTAATTGTAAGCCACAATGGAGCCAATATCTCATAACTTTCATTCACAGGGCGTAAGGTGCGCGAGTCTGGTTCTGAGAATAGTGATATGCTAAGTCTAATCCACAATACATTCAATACCACACCGGCGAAAGTATGGACTCTAATGCTGAGCATATATTCATTTTTGCTAATGTATTTCAGTATATGAAGCATAATGTGATGAATTTGTATTTTTTTAGAAGAATGAAGTGAAAAAGAACAGTTTGCTGGACCTGTGGATGGCACCAACTGTTGGAAACAACTCTCATTTACCAAAAGGAAAGCAGTCTACATTGTGAGTTCGGTCTTTAAACAATTATTTGCTTTTGTGAAAGACAATATAAAGTAGGCCTATACATGATACCCTTTATTTTGCTAGCACTCAAAATAAAGTCAAGCCAGCCAAATCTTACGTGAGAGAGGAACTCAAACAACTAATTACTGAAGTAACAAGGAACAAAGGTTTGGATGCATTTTTGGATAACATCCTCTATTGCAATACAGGTAGTCAGCCAATTTTACATGTTTAAGGAGAAAAGGTGTCCAACAAATTTCTAGGCAAATGATTTCATAACATTGTTTGATCAATTAAACTTTCATTTAAAGGGAAATTCAGTTGCATTTTAATTAAGATTTCATTAGATGTTGCAAAAAATTAAGTATATCACATTGAAAAATGTAGAACCGTTGTGATATAGGCAATGTCCGATTGCTGTCGAATTATAAAATGTCAAAAACTATTTATGAAGAGCTTGGTTCTTTGTGTTCTCTAATGCAATAATCTCCAATTTCTGCTTTCCTTAATCTAGATGTACGACCACATCCTGTTAATACATTGCCAAGGCCAGAATTCGCGTAAGTTGCATAGTGGTATTTATAATGTTTAGCCGAATTATTTGATGATTAAATTGCAATTAGTGGGAATGTGACACCCCATAGTTCTTACAAAAACTGAAATTATACATGCAAACTTTCAATTATATGGATAAATAACCCAACTGTATTGAAAATGACATATTTGTGGTTCACAAATGTGACAGGATCAAATATTGCATTGCAGAGTTTGTAATTGTTCAGAAAAACAGAAGGTCATTTGCCCACTTTCTTTCATATCTAGAGGGACTTGCATGCAAAACTGTGAAATAGAAGAAGAGGATGTCAACACGCGAATTAAAATCTCATCACATTTGTATGGTGGGAACAAGTCTACTGTGGAGCTACCAAAGTCCAGAAATGGGAACAACGCTGACCTATCTGATGCATGGAGTGATGAAGATTTGTTTAACGACGAAGCCTTCATTGAACAAACCCAGACAATTATGGATGCACACGCGCAATTGAGCAGCTCCCAGACTGCGACACAAAGGCTTCTGATCCCCGGTTTAGATGACGATTTTCAGGAGAATCCAACAGTAGGTGTTCCAGATCCATTGCAGCAAAGGAAAACTACCTTAGCCCAATTTACAGCCTTAAAAAACATAACGGAAACTTCTGTCGCAATAGGAAAGAATGTTAATATCCGAATTAATAACACCTTACATTTGGATGATGGCAACAAGTCTATTGTGGAATTACCAATGTCCAGAAATGGGAACAACGCTGACCTATCTGGTGCATGGAGTGATGAAGATTTGTTTAACGACGAAGCCTTCATTAAACAAACCCAGACAATTATGGATGCGCACGCGCAATTGAGCGACTCCCAAACTCGCAATCAAAAGCTTCTAATTCCCAGTTTAAATGAGGATTTGCAGAAAAATCCTGCAGTTAGTGTCTCCAATCCATTGCAAACAGTGAAAACTATCATGGCCCAATCCACAGCTTTAAGAAATATGACAGAACCTTCCATCGCGGGACCAAGCAAAACTAAGCAGAAGAGCCATAATTCTGATAAATGTCAGGATTGTCACGATGGGCTCAATGAAATTATGTGCACCTTAAATGCCCCACACAATAAAGACGATTCCCTTGATTACTTGATGAATTGTGATACACAACCTTATCCAGGGTCGAATAAACCATCTCCACATCCCATTGACGGAGAAAGCTTGAATAGGCCAGTATTGGACGAAGGCATTCCGAAAAGTCCTTGGAAATTCCATTCATTGCCGGATAAAGGGAATAGCAATGTAGCTGTTCAAATTGAGCCAATTACAACTGAGTCGTCCATCAAAACAGTTCCAGGTCCAAACAAGCCTACAGTGCCTACCAGAACTCTATTAGAACGTAATGATTTGGGAACTATTAATGAACTCAATTAACGGAGCTTTTTCCCGCATTAAATACGAATTTTGGTTATTTTGTTTTACAGAACCAAGCGGTTCTAAAATTGTGACATCTAAAGTGAGCAGACAACAGTACAACAAGGAAGAAATTGAAAGAAAAAGACAAGAAGCTCTCGAAAGGCGACAGCAGAAGATGGAGCAAAATAAACTGCCTGTTAGATGCAAAGTGATATATTCTCAGATCATGCCAGCAAATGTTAAATGAAAATTATTTTTGCACTTTTAAAAATATATCTATTTTGCTCACTTAATCATTGTATCTTCTATGTTGCAAATAAAAGCTCGCGATGCGTTTTCAAAATGCAACACTCAAAATAAAGCCCAGCCAGTCAAATTTAACGTGAGAGAAGAATTCGACAACTAATACCCGAAGAAAAAGGGACAAAGGTTTGGATTAAATTTCCTTTTGCAATAAAGTTAGTCAATTTTACTTGTCATACAGGTTTGAGCATTTCAAATCATCTTTCAAAACTCCAAATTTATCACATTATGCTGCATGCAGAGAAAAGCAGAACGACTATAATCTAGGTAATGTTCTATTGCTGTAAAGTAGAACATTGTCAAACTCAAATTATGAATTATCGAAAGCTATTTTCGATTAATTTCCTAAATTTAGAAGTACTTCATTGAACAAGCCAAGAACAGTATGGATGCAGATGCTCATTTGAGCAACTCAAGCTCCAACTTAAAGGTTTCTGATTTTTATTTCAGATGACGATTTGCAGAGAAATCCGACAGCTGTGTTCCAAATCCATTGCAAAAAGGGAAAACTACCACAGCCCAACTCACAGCTTTAAGAGTTATAACTGAGCAGAAGAGCCTCGATTCAGATGAATCTTGTGATTGTAATGATGGACTAAATGAAACTGCAGTTTGGGTGCCCCACATAATAAGGTCGATTCTCCACTACCTTATCCTAAAAACTAATGAGCCATCTTCACATCTTGGCAGTGCTGCAATGGATCCCACAACAATTCTCGATGGAAACCTCATGCCCTTGGAAATTCCATCAATTATCAGATAACTAGAATAGTGATGAAGTTACTCAAATGGTGCCAATTAAAACCGAGTTCAAGCATCAAAGTTGATCTAGGAGAGCCTACAGTGTCTTCCAGTGCTTTATCAGAACGTAATGATTCTAAAATCGTTTTCTCACTTTCAATACGATTTCTGTTTTTTTTTTGCTTCACAGAGCCAAACTCCCTTCCAAAACGAGCAACCAACAATGTACAGAGAAAGAAATTTAATGAACAAGACGAGCAAAAGATCTTGCAAAAGAATTGCCATTTACTACAAGCAATGTAATATTCTAAGATCATGCCTGCAAATGCAAAATATATTACATAAATAATTTTTGCACTTATTTCTATTTTTCTTGCAGGATGTTAAACACCAGCTTTGAAAACTAGCCATTGAAAAAATGGTGAAACAATTTGAAATTGCTAAGGAAATTGTTTGCCTGTAGAATGACACATTCGCCGTCATATCGTTAGTTTTCAACTTTGTTATTTCCGTTGTTCTTGTGCTCCAATCTGTCGAATTTAGAACGTGCTTGCATTTCATTTCGCACTTTTGGTCAAGTTTATTTATATACATGTATATAGACCTACAGCGGAAGTTATAACATTGAAAACGACCGCTATGATGGTGAACATTTCATTCTACAAGATTATAATCGTTTTTAAAAGCCAATATATGTTTAGCAATTTTTACTTGGTCACTTTTTTATGTGAGGACTTATTTCCCTTATTTCGGAAGTGATCACTGATCAGATGATTGAATATGCAACAGGTGCAACCTGTATATACCTAAATATACAACCCTCTTATCCCTGAGTTTATAAAATACAGTGAATATTTTTATCGGTGTCAGCGATTATTCGTATGAATAATTGCAGAATATTGAATTCACACCACCATGTAATTGTTACCCATCACCTAAGGTAAACACATTTTTGATGGAAAAGCCAGTACTGCGTTTTTTTTTTTTTAGAAATTCAGAAGTAGTTAACTAGTTTTCGAAGACCCAAGTTGTAAAATAACGGAGAAACTCAACAACTTATTTCAAAACACGCGGGAAAAGTGTTCAAGAACAGGTACGGATGCTACACTAGAGTAACAATCGAAATGAACAATTGAAGCTAGCGTGGCGTAACAAACGAAACAGTCTTGTTTTGCGCGGCGTAGAGCCGTGGACATGAATGGGAATATAAATTGACGACCACATGAAATTAGAATTGTATAATGAAATCGTTGCGCATTTACACAAGATGCCCTCGAGGGTGGTGTTGCCAGCGCTTAAAGAGAAATTTCCCACGTAAGTACAACGCTTGAAGGTACGTTATGACATTGAATGCTGGTGATAAGGTCATAGTGCAACCACGTGTCGTGTAACATTCAAGATAATTTCATTATTTTTTCTCTCAAAAACTACAAGGTGTTTGACAAGTACGGCTTCAATCAGGGGATGTCAAGCACCAATTATTGTTGAAAAATAATTTAATTATGAGGTAACGTCGTTGCATCCAGTCGCGTGCAACGTACGCTAGCCCAAATAATTGTTTTGCACATTTCTTGTGCTCAATACATGATAACTAAAAGTTGCTTTTCATTAGATTCAGATTAGGTTTTGCACAAAATCACTCAATAGTTGCTCAAAGTCAACCTCCACAATATATTGTACTTGTCGATTTTCTGACGCTATTACTTTATGAACAGTTTTTCACGCCAGCCCTTCTTCCCTTTTTAGCATATCGTAATGTAGTGTTACCATTGCAGCCGTTCTTTTTCCTGGAAAATAACTTGTACTTGTATAGTTGTGATATTTTTAGAATCATCTTGCAAGAAATATTTTGTCTATTTCAGCATAGCAGAAAGAACTTTAGGGAGTATAGCAGGCCAGGAATATCAAGTAGGTATGAGTGTAAAACTTTCAGTTGTTAGGTTCCCAGACACTCTTGGACATGTTATTGTTTCTTATTTAAGAGAAAAATGAAAAAGGTTCATCCAGAGCATCATACTCCCAAAGCAATGGAGGCCTACTATACAAGGTGGGTATACGATCCAAAAAAATTCCTACACGTCAATTCTATCAATGCTGTAATTGGAACTTGACTATTGCAGATACATGGATATGCTTAATGGATCTGATGAACCAGGCTATTTGACGAAACTAGCTGATGATGTATGACAATTAAACCTTTTCGCTACATCTAAACGAACAATTTAATATAACATTTATATTTTATGTAACATGTCTTTTACACGTGTAGGTCGATATTTCACCTAGCCTAATGGCACGGATTATCCTCGAGCAGCATTTATCGACACAAAGTGAAATCCGTAAGTCGCAAATAATTGCAATCAAGGAATCAGACTTCAACATTGAAGCATATATTCACCATACATTGCTTATTAATACGGTAGCACCACCAAGACAGCAGATATCAAAATTGATGAAGGATACGACGTTAATAGATCACAGCAAATTAAGCGTGGATGTTCATTTGGTATGTGACATTTATAATACAGATGTATATAACATGTATAACATATTTCTATGTTGTATAGCCAGGCTGTATATCAGATGCGCTCATCAACTATCTGTTTAATTTTGCAGAGTGTACTGGAGGATGAAAACTATGGCCCAATTGCCGATGTTATTAGGCAGTCAGTGAAATTAATATCTAATAATTTGGCAGGTATTCGTAAACGACTTCTTTTATATATTAGATGTTTACATTAGTCTCTTTGGTCTAATTTATTCCTTAGCTCAATCGGACAGGAGTATGAATTCAGATTGAAAAGACACCTACAAGAATTAGCTATTCCATTCAGCTGTACGTGGGGTTTTACGAGCTTAATTTATATGAATAAATTAAATATGAAATAGTGATTTCAATATGATTCTGTGTCTAGGTGAAGACCAATTAAGAATGCAAGGTTTTGACAAGACACCGGATACCAAGCTGGAAGTTCCCATAGGTTTGTTGCCTTGCAATCATTTCATGATGCATATATCTATTGCTTATGTAGCATATCGTCTAATATTTCCCTATATTTTAAATCAGAAGTTAATGGAAAAGTGGTCAACTGGATTGAAAGCAAGGCCTCTTTTGGCGACATCCAGAGTCATGAGACATACTTGAGGGAGCAATTTTGGAGTTATAGGAATCGGTGAGTGTTTTGCTCATTACAAGTTATGACATCACTATGGAGTTTTCAATGTGTTCATTTTTATTGTTTATAGGTTCGGGCCAGGGCTGGTGATATACTGGTTTGGATTTATTGACGAATTAGATGTCCATGGCGACAAGGGGATATTCCTAAGTGTTGATTTTCCAAAGGATATTTTATTAATGGACCCTGGCAATATGTCTTAGGATGTAAACCTTCATTGTGTCAATTTTTCAAAGCTTTTAATTAATTTTTAATATCGGTATTATTTTTATCGAGAAATACATTTCGGTACGAATTGACTTTTTTAGATGAATAAATTACTTTTATACAATTCTCAGTTTATTTTAAAGATGTGATTGGTTTTTGCCGCAGATTGCTAACAACTGCCAATTCGTCTTCTTTAGACGTTTTTCCTGTATGCTACTCGTAAATCAGGGCATTTATTACTGTGACATTATTTTTAAACCCTAATTTTACGTAACTATTATAACAAGGAATTGTTTTTTAATTGCAAGTTTTAAATATTTATAATTGACATGACAGTAAATCAAACTGAAGGCATAAACAGCTGTTTATAACTAAGTTGGGCAAAGTTAACAATAGATGGCGCCAGGTGTTCTGCACGTCAAGAATAAAATCACTATCACTAGTACAGTCGAGGACAAAAGTATTCTGCGATTATAATACAGTATACATGTCGAAAACAACCTCCAAAATGAAATATGGAACCATGTGCCAAACGTATGTTTGGGATATAAGCAACACAATGTTTCAATATATGCAATAAACATACTGTAGTAACAAATTTTATATGCTTTTGCATTGAAGTGAACTGAATACATGCACATACAATGTACAGTGTACATGCTGTATGGTCAATCACACTTCACAGGCCTCCGAAATATTCCATTCAAAGAAAAGTAAACAAAACTTGCAATATGTCCGAAACTATATCCGATAGCCAAGACAGGATTCTGTCCATTAATCCATTGTTATAACCGATTTTTTTACATGGGTTTAGATACAACACCAAACTTTGATGCAACATTTGTTTTCTAATCAGGTTCGTCGCTATAACCGATGTCGTTATAAACTATTTCTAATGTACATTATATTGCCACATTTTTTGCTTAACGCATAAACATACGTTTGGCACGTAGATATAATTGAATTGTTAGTCTTAATTAGAACTTGCAAACGTACATGAAGATGATAAAGAAAGGCCTACGCTACATACATGTAAAGTACACTGCAATTTATGTAAATTTTGGCCACGGCATGGGTACAGAAATAGACCAACCGATAGCTATCAGAACTGGTGGAGCCTAAACGCCCAAAAAAGTTCTACGAACTTAAAACATTCAACTTTAGTTCACCAAGATGTTTAATTTTGGGGGAGAGAAAATGGGATACGTAATTTTTTTCGGCGCAAAAAAAAAAAAAGAAAGACAACCACAATAAAACTGCGCAAAAAATGACGGTATTGAGATGGGTTGTATGCTGAAAAGGTTTAGTCGTGTGTCTGTGAATTTACTTCTGATTTTCTGCCCAAACTTTTCCTGCACTCTCCCCCCATGACTTGCTAGATTTTGGGGCTGCCTGTGTGTGGTCCTCACCGTGGCTAATCCAGCGCAGCGGGGGAATTATTGCCCGTGTCCGGGACATGTAAGAAAATGCTAAAGAAATTTATGTAGGCGTAAAATATCGAAAAAAAGTTGACGATATATCCAATTTAGGAATGAAAGAGTAAAGAGCATGGCAAAAAAGTGAAAAAAATCCTACAAGTTTGATCAAAAAAGCGCTTTCACTGAAATTCCAACATTTCAATCTTTTTAAGCTACAAAAAACAATTGCCATTTTTGGCACTTCCCTTTGTCATTGTTGTTGCGAGGTGGGAACAGAGCCCCTGTCGTAATACCACAAGAAAAATCGTGGAAAGTCCAAATCTCAAATATAATGTACGTAGTATTAACATGATCGATATATCCAGACATTTCTGCACAAGCCAAATTGGACCATCATTTTTGATTTTTGTGAATTTTGCAAACCAAAACATCCTTTGAACGAATTACAATTTTGAGGCAGTCACAACAGCAGTCCATTACGTGTATTTACATTATATACACGCATTTGCATATACAGGGTGATTAATAAAGTCCCGTATCCTCATTTTAAAAATTAATGTTTAAAAAACTTAGTGTCAGGAACCAATTGGGTAAAAACTAGGAACACGTGGAAGAACACGTAGAAAACATGTTGAAAGTGCATGACTCGCCCTGTACAACGAGTGATATGCTGAGAAGATTGCTTTCGTCTAAATAATGCGCTATAATGAATAGTGGAATGTGCAACTTTTCCATGCAAGGGCGACTAATCAAATTGGACGCCGCGACGTCGAGCTAGTATAATTGGTACGTATTTTCAGTAAAATGAAAGTGACACACGAAATTAATTTGAAAGTTCTGCTGCAGAAGCATCTTGCCAGGTTGAGCCTATGACGAGCCAGAGCAGTTCCCACATCTCATAGCTGGCAATATCCAAAATGTTTGCTACTTGAAATTGGGACATTGAGAAAGGGGATTCAGGGAATGCAATTTTCAGCTAAGGCAATAGGCGAACACATCTCCAGGATGATAAATTTACGTTTTTACGTTCGTAATGGGGAACGAGTTCATATTTGATTTATTAGACCCGGGGATCCTCAGTTGCGTCTAGGTTGGGCAACTGTTTAGCAGTGCAAATCGAAATTTGCCAGATAGGTTTTAGGTGTCGCCAAATGCTGATGCTTCTTACAAAGTTAACTGCTCATTTGGCGACGGCATCCTTTGTAAAACGGGGATAAAATCAAGCAGAAAATGAACTATGGATTCCCAGGGAATTCAACGCCACCTCATATGTGCTTTGTTTATTACATCAGATAAAACAGACTTGGTTGGGATTTGCTTTTATGCGATCATATAACACGCACCAGGCAGTTAAAGTCATATGTTTCCGCCTTGAATATCAACGTTGCCTCCATCGGCCATAGATGGCGACCAATCTGGAATGCCCTTCCAATCTGGTCTTGCCAATGAAATAAATGAACTCACCAATGTGAATTAATTGCATTTATGAAACATAAAAAAAATTACATTTGCATTGCATTTTAGCTGATTTATAAAGAAATTTAGCATGATTTATCTTAATTCAATATTTTTACAGTGTTTTTTATCAGGGTGATCATTAAATTACTGAATGAATTGAATGATCCGTGTTTCCCCGAATATAAGACCGGGTCTTATATTCACAAATGAAGTCTTTCAGCTCAGGAAATCGTCCTGTCTGGAGGTTAAAACAATGTTTCCTTTAACCATGCCCCCACCAAAAATATCCATGAAGTGTTAATAGTGAGATTATAGTAGAAAGTAGTGGCAGCAAAAATGACGGAAAACGTGTAACGGCTGACGATCTGAACTAGGTGTTATTTTCGGGGAAACACTCTAAATTTTCCAAAATTTATTCCTCGCACCTACTTTTTTTTCTACATTTCTATACTGAGGGTAGGTCTGGTAATGATCTCCATGTATTAACATCTTTTAATTGGCGAATATGCCTTATTAATATTGGTAGCATGCTAGAATCGTACATTATAATATATTATTTCCAGAATAGCCATGAAAAATCGCTACCTCAGCATCTGTTGAACTCAAACATAATGTAAGTCAATGATAGGTGAAAGATGATTCAACTGTGAGCAAATATTTTGCCAAACTACCCATTTTTTCAAACAATATCAATGTTTAGCAATAAAACTTCAAGTTTTACATCTTTAACAGAGTTGTGCACATATGGACTTGAAAGACTCCTACAATCAAAGATGGGCGAACGTTCACCAGACTAAAGCAAAATGGCCGCCAAGCTTCCCAAATACTGTAAGCAATTTCTCTTTTTGTTTAAAAACCGCTGGGCAATAAAATGGCGTTGAATGAAGTGTTGCATTTTCAAAGCAAACTCTGCTGTTTTCGTCCTTTTATGGCCAGGGTAGATATCGATACAGATATTTATGAAATGGGAAAAAGGCTCTTGGACGGATGATGAATGTCCAGCAGGGGCAAATGTCAGCTCGGGGTCTTTACTTGAAGTTCACAAATATGATAGAAAAATTGTGCGGAACTGAACGACATTTTCTTGGCCAGTTTTCCCCACTGGCAGTATGGCCATCTCCAATTCAATCGCCATGACAGCTCCTCCGACGCTTTTGGAGGCGACTGCGTGACCTCACTTACATTGTCATTGCTCAAAAATGGCTGGCCTTTCGCTGACCATTGCGATCGATTTTCACAATGGCTGTCACTCATATTGAAAATACGTCTATTTTTAATGCCCTGCCTGGAGTTGACCACACGGTCTTTCCACCGCCTCAGGAATGTCCATCCATGCGTCCACTAGTCGATGAAAAATTAATCGGAATGGAGCTGGGACCCACCGGCAGCTGATGACCACGTGACGTGCAATCTTAAAATTTGCCATGGAATGACACTTATGGAAATGACTAAATACTCAACGTTGCGCGACTTTTCGTACGCTTGCAGTGATTGCCTAAGGTTAAGGGGTAGCTAACTAAATCAGAAATTATTTTTTATGTGAATAGGTTTTGTTAGTTGTAAGTTTTGGTTGGGATTTGCACAAAAAACAAGAAAAGAACCCAAAAACAAAAAGGATAAATTGCGACAGTTAAGACAGGTGTCATTCTTTTCTACTAGACAATTAGGGTTGAGTTTTGTGTACATATTTGGGGCGTAACATATTTTGACCATGTATTATACTGTGGTAGTGTAAGCGTTAATAATAAAACGAAGGTTTATACTTCTGTATATTCCCTGCTGCAGCCCTGTTCCGCCATAGAAACAATGGGAAAGTGGGCTGGTGGACTGGCAGTGATTGCTGTCAGTTAGCTGAAGTTAACTCCGAAATTAAAGTTTTATGTTAGATCAACACAATACGTGTAAATAAAATAAAATAAAAATTTCACCAGCTAATTAAGGTAAATATCATTCTTGCCATAGAAGTAGGGTTTAAATACGCATTTAGTGTAACACTTACAGCAGGGAATGTACCGTAAACAGGGCAGACAATTTTTAAAAACGGATTTAAAATTAAGCGAACGGTTAGTTTATAAGTCTGATATGAGCTCTGCTGTTAATTAGAAATTACCCAGGAACTAAAAATGTAAGTTATGAGGAAGAAGGTTCCAGGTTTCGATACTTCTTATCAGATCGTCTGGCTCATAAAATATAGTATGTACATATGAAAGGATTACTGACCAGACATCATAATTTATCCCGAAACCACTCTTTGTAATAATTTTCGCCAAGCAGCCGACCAGTATTCCATTAGCACCGGTTTAATTGGTATTTGTGGGCACAGCGTTAATTTATGTTAAAAATTACTTTGTCTGGATGCAGTTTTCATGTAGGCAGTAAGTCCGTAGCCACGAACGCCTCAGGGCCAGTAAATGAAAGTTAAAACCGTGGTGTTGGAATGAACGGACTCAAAATCGATCTTAAAGCCGGACAATCAGACCTACACCTTGACAAGAAAGTGCACATACAATATTCCTGCTCAAACAAAAAAAACACACGGAAAAAATGAATAGTTGCAACAGCTAGACAAGGTGTCATTCTAGTATACCAATGGGTATAGACCAGTAGGGTTGAAATATAAAATTTGAATGCGCATTTGGAGCAGGGTTTAATTCAAAGTATCCAATATAATCATGTTATCTATCGTTTAGAAACATGTTATTTGCCAAGATATCATAAATAAATCCAAATTTCAGACGAAGGCGATTTTGGTCTCAGTGTTGAAAAATGCCTTTCGCCCTACTGACTTATTTTCGATTCTTCAATTGGTTGGATGCTGCAGCCACCTTAGTAATTGTGCACGTACAATGTATTCGAAAGGACTTAAGTGAGGGATGAAGTGCGTTGGTACGTCCAATTTGGTCCAGTAACCGAATGGTTCGTACATTCAGTCGCTGAGGAATTCAATCTTTGTCACAGCAAAGACCAGTCAGACATTGGGGCCCATTTATTTTGGGGAAACAAATGGACACGAAACGAAGCTAAGGCGCTTATGACGATTCGAACCAATATTCGTGCCCTTCAATTTACCCAGCAATTTCTGAACGAAAGCCGATGCCTTTGTTTGGATGAAATCAAATTTTAAGAATATCCATGCAAGTTCATAGTGAATAAAATATTCGAGATAACGCCTATGGTCGCCTTGGAAATGATTTCGAAATGCTGGTTTCGCGGAAAAATTGGGAACTCATATGCTGTACCAGGAAGTTACTACTGCGCACCTTTAAATTAATTTCTTCATTGGCATTTTTCGAGCATGCTTCACATTCTGCCTTGCTCCAAATGTGCATAAAATATATTTTAACTCCCTGTCCAGGATACAGGAATGTCAATTTGGTCCTTGGCATTGATCATAGGTATGGGCATGTACATGTAGTGGAATGGGATACTACTTGAGCACCAAATACAAGCACATGCTTAGCACTTGCACATAATGAGCATACTGCAACTCAATTTACACCTTACAAGTTTGAGCTTACATTATTGTATACAGAATCAACATTTTTGTTTACACCACAGACTTGTGCTGTTATCATGACGTCACTCGTACTTTATTATTTAATTCATACTAATTGGATATTAGTTGAACACCATTCTACAAGCCTATATTTTTCCAGTCCATACATTTGTAACTTGTTATACGGTCTTAGCGATCCTATTATTTTTTCTGGTGTATAACCTAACAAACCTAGCCCAAACTTTCTTTCTGTAGCTGCTCATCCGCCAGACAATCACTACTAGCCTACGAGCGGTTAGGAGAAGCCAACGTTTTCTTAATGTCTATGGCACAACAGCCAAGTTTTTTATATAGATAAAGCAAACATGCTTGCAGATGTTTTACTTACGAACACAGTGTCTTGATAGCTACGAAGGTATTACATGTAGTACCCGTGGTGCTGCGTAGTTTGTCATTCCCATACAAATTTTATTGTGACAGCCCAGAACTTGAGACAGAACGATATAAGCGTCATTCACCCTGTAGATTGTAGTAACTCCCTTATAATGGACGCAAATGATCGCCTTAAGAGGGCGTTTAACTATCAAACCTCGTATTCAAACTCGGTGTGCTGTAAAAGGACGATTTTCTAAGCAATTTTAAGCACAAACTATGCTTTGATGGTACATTTGGAAGGTATTTATGATGCAGATGAATGAGCACCGCAGATGAAATGACCAAATAACTGAGTCCAGGCGGAGCAATGCTATGAATGACTTCAGAGCATGGGCTTACCCACACGAGTGTAATAAAACAAACATAAACAAATAATAAAGGAGGCCCATAAACCCACTTTATTAGCTTCCGTTTTGCTTCAGCCTCGCAAACGCCTGGCAGCGTTTTCTACAGTAAGTTCCATAGCAAACGAGGAGATCCTTCTACCACAGATATGCCCACAACAATTACATTTGGATTTTGTATCCTTACTAACGTATTTACCACAAAATCACATCTAATGTGGGCCATTACTGCAATTATCAATTCTGCTACTACTTGTATGCTATGACCATAAACTGGACAGTCTAAAACTCGTAAACGCCAGCTAACAAACAACGTCACTTCTTACAGCTGCTAAATGTAAGTTACGTGATGGCTGTATTTTGGAGTATGCCATGCTTGGACATGTCTGCTAGCAGTGATTGCCTGGCGGTTAGGGGCAGCTAAATCAGAAGTTACATTTTTAAGTTTGAATAGGTTAGGATATACGATAAACACATAATAAAACAGAAGAAGATATACTATTATGGGTCATCAATACATATTGTATTGCGGTAGCATCATTCCTGTTCACTAAACAAGTATATACTTATCTATGCATCTATCTCAGTGCATATTTGAAGTAGGACATATTCCGTAGAAATATTGGAGAAAACGTGCAGTGACTCTTCAACCATGGCAATCTCTGTTTAAATTGTCAAAATGCCTAGTGTTTTGGCAAAACTAACAATGCAATGCATGTACAGTGTGAGCTTCCGTTCATATTCGATTGTACCAGTCACATCGTCTTAATATTCCCAAACCATTTTCAAGATATGTAAAATTTCTAAGTACAGTTTGTGTTGTACATTAACGATGTATGTAACGAGTATGCTTAAAATTACATTCGCATGGTATTCATTGAGAGATCACATGTTGTAGCCTAGAGGTTAGGATTTCATAAGTTCGTAACAGCACAAAATCGATAAAAATTAATTGTAATTACAAAGATGGGAAATCTTATGAGACCAGAAATTTTTGAATAAGAAACACTGAACTTAGGCACCCTTGAATCCTACCAGCTACCAGCTTACCTAGTCCTAATAGTGATTACTGGGGCCGAGCCCATTATGGTTTACCCAGGCAGGCATTTATTTTCATTATCCACGCCTGAGATCCAAGGGGAAGCTCATTAAGGCTCACATGCAGTTATTAATTCGCAATGAAATTGGGCTTTAATTAAGGGATGCCTCAATTTCCATCAGAACAGCCAACACATCCACCCCCTTAGTCCCAGGCTGCCATGCAAGAAAAACCCTGAACTAAGGGGAGGAAAAGGCTAGCGGAACCAAAAGGAGCCTGTGCACTCATCCATTGCTCATTGCCATCTAGGCAAGAATTAAGATTATTTTAGCTGAAAATATCTCAGTCTGGCTATAGCTCAATTAAGGCGCTCGCAGGAGGACGGTTATGGAGTTTGAAGGAAAGGAAAGTTTAGACAAATGAGCAAAAAGTAGGCACATATTTTTACCTACACTTTGAAAGTACGTTTATTTCCTCCCAACGTAATTTGTTGCGAAATTGTAATTATCACTAGCTGTTCGATGAAGACCACTTTTTTTTAATATCTCCCGATGGTTTAATTTACAGGTATTGTTAGCACGCTTTTTTCAAATTATTGAGAATCACTAATTACATGTTCAAGTAAAACCCTTATTGCTATCATTTCTATAGGTGGTTGCAGTTGAGTGTAATACAGGCCGTAATTATACCCACATTTAACTTCGAATAAAACTCGCTATTTGAGTTAATTCATTCATGCGGACGTACAACATTATTTCAATTTCTTTCATGTAACAATTCGAGTCAACAATAATCCTAAACGCGTTTCATTTCAGTTATTGGCATCATCACTGGCCGACTGCCCCCCTCTACCTGTGATCATGATCCCAATTTCGTGAACTCCACATCCCTAAATCCTCGCGTGTAATTTTCGCATGGATCTTAAAATAGTTTTTAATTTATCACGAATACATAAACTTTGTCGATGGGAGGAAGGGTGGGGGGGTCGCACCCAAACATTTCAAAATACCATAATGGCATTGACGTTTAGCAGGATGGGGAAAAACAGCACCTTCGCAGACAGTGCAAAAGTTAAAAATTAATAAGAATCTACTTCGAAATATTTGATCAAAAATGCAGGCTTCCAAAGGCAAAACATACACGCCGGGCATGATGGATGTCGAACAGAAAATCAGGGTTCGCAACAGAGGTTACGAGAAATTTGGCGGGAATCGCATTTCAAATTGAATTACTGTCATCTATATTTGTTGTTTCGGCTATCACTCTTCATTTAGATCCTACGCCCACAGCCTCACGTCTTTCAAAGTTTGAGAATTTCAGAAACACTACTGAAACAGGGGTGGAGGTTGAGCATTTAAGAATGTCAGCCCACTAAACTACCAGGGAAGAAATATTGACAGGGCAAGAAAAAACACTTATTTTTAAACAGAATTTTGCGATGTTAGATACAGAGTGCAGTTTATTAGCTGTGATATCTCTAAACCTTTCATTCATAATTACATCTGAATAAGTTGAGCATCGACAACTTACTCGGGTAAAGCTAAGATGCTGCCATCTAGATTGGCACGATCGGAGCGCAATAGCATTTTTAATAAAGTTTGCAGAATCAACATTCCAAATTGCCCGAGACCCGATATTACAAGGACCAAATTTTAGATAAAGGTGGAACTCATGAAGTTTATTATTTGCATTTATTTGGTTCATAAGGAATACCAGCAGACTGCGCTATAATCCCTAGGATAGAATATGACGTCTACGCAGTGATTGGCTATTTGGTCACGTGATTTCAGTGGCCATCTTCAAAGGTTTTCATACATGTATTTTGATGCCATCTTCGATTTTAGCAAATGCAGCACCGCCTGCTGGCACTCCATGTGAACTCCATCCTTCTACCTTCTTCCAAAATGTGCTGCATGTAAATCTTACAGGTTTTTCAAAACGTTTTTTAATTAGGGCAGTACTTTATGATTACCCTGTATATCTTAGTTTTAGCTTACGAGCAATATAATTGCAAAAAATATTTTTTAAGGCATCTGCATTGTTGATCCAATTTCACTGTCCATTTCTGCAACATCTGATGTTTCATCAAGTGGCCTACATGTACATGTATATGTTGAACAGATGGGCAAGTTATGGTATTGACGTATGCAACGCTTAAAAAGGCAAGAAATGCTCCAGGTTCAAGAAAATCCTCAGTCAATTAAAATTAACTTAAAAGCTCTGTATGCCGGTAAATATGCACTTTCATTAAAGGCCATTATGGAGAACGGAGTATAAATAGGAGACCGAGCCTAAAGACGTTGTAATCTGCATTACTAATGCGAATTTAATATGCCGATTGTGGCGTAATTGTTTAGAGTGGGAGACATTGAAATGCAATTAATTAGATTGCGAGCAGGGGATCTAATGAAAGGAATGAAATTCTGGTGATGTGCTTGTATGAGTCGGACAACATCCTTGACTGAGCGGTTCAAACATGCATAAGAGATGTCAAGAGAAACCCACCATTGGGGAAACCCTCAAGACTTAACCAACCTTGGCAACTGTTACAAATACCACAAAAATAATGGGGACAACAGCATCGTAGATTCCGGAAAAAGGAAATACTACGAGCTCGTACGATTTGGACCCTGCTCCAAGTATGGACAAAATAATCACTACACATTTCAACCCTACCTGTTTAGAAAGCAAATAAAAGAATGTATTTGTTATTAATAGCAAATAACTTATAAAAAGTTGCGAATAAAATCCTTCATGTTTTCTAAAATTCTGATAGGAAGTTCGCTCAATTAAAAATCTTCTCGGTCAATGATTATGTGAAAGCCTGGTGGGGTCTGAAAATAACCATCTTCTGATGACAATACTGCACTTCAGTATTAAACTGAATTCAACGTCTCCTGGTCAGGGTATCAGGTTTAATCCTGAATCCAAAATCTAAAATTATTGTATTTAATTTCTTAAAGGGTATCTATAGTACTCCAAGAAAATAGGAGGTAATTTCAAGTTATCCTTCTGATTTTGTAGGGAACCTAAAGCCCAAAGTATGCAAGTATGCAAGAATAATAATTTTCGCTCGACAATGTCATAATTTGAAGATAAGGCGGTTTGCACCATATTGTAATTAGTATAATCACTGATTATCGACATCTTGAATTTGTAGGAACGTGGGAAATTGCTGTGGAAAACCATTTAAAACCAGCAATTATATCAAACGGGGCACGGTATACTGCACATCATAATTCATGATTTTATGCAACAATTTCAATTCCTGACGAATGCTTTGCAGAAATTTTCTTATCGATGATGAGATGATCGTTGAGTTTTGAAAAACAGACAAATTTCTCCATTGGTTAATTCGATGCCCACCATGGAGAGGGGTTCAAGAAAGTGATCCGAGTGCTCTTTAGAAAATAAAGTAGAAAAGAGCTTTCTAAAACTAATCTGTTAACTGAAATACGCTCCTGCAGATGGGAAGCACCAAATGGTGCAGCCTGCCTGCCTAATGAGCTGTGCGAGCCTAATTGTAAAAGTTGTTAATTAGATTAATCGAGCCTTTATTCAATTGTTTTTCCCTATATTTCCTCGTCGGATGAAGGCCAGAGGCACATTATAATCACATTATGGCATAACGGAGGCTGATTTATGCTGGGGAAACATTTCTGGAGATTGCATTTTGTCTACGTGCAGAATTTTAATCACAGTTTGCACGTGTTGCAGGGCGGCCCTAACGGCGCTCCCATACATAACTGGATTGCTTTTAAATGGATGAATGCAGAGTGCTATCCGCGACCTCTTGCCAACGTTTAGACAGTCGTTCCAAGATATATTTGTCAAATGGGAAAAGCACTTCACGTTTGCATTTTTCTCGATAAAAAGCACATCAAAACTAAATCTGGACGAGATTTGCATGTATACGACCCGGCAGCGTTCAAGTCTGCCAGGAAAGGTCGCATTGCAACAAGATCCTCCAAGAACCACCTCGAGTTGTTCATATACGATTGACCAGTTTTAGCTGTGATCACACGTGGTTAAGATATACATCAAGGTGATCATAAGTTTCCATCTTCATTACATTAATTGATTTTTAACAACTGTCAGTTGCACATTACCAAATCTTGGAAACGCAAGACAACTAGGTTTTTATTAGATGTATTTGGTTCACAGGGTGTGCCAGCAGGCGTCGCTGCAACTGCTAGAATTCAAAAATGGCGTTCATGCAGTAAAAAACTCAATGCGTTTTCTGGTGCAGCGTATATCGTGATACCAAACGTGATACCAAAAGGAGTTCTACCTTTTTCCAAAATTTGGTGCTAACTTATGCAGTTTTTGAAAGTGTTTTTAATGAGAGCAGTTTTTGAAAGTGTTTTTAATGAGAGCAGTTTTTGAAAGTGTTTTTAATGAGAGCAGTTTTAATTGCACTAATGACTAGAAATGCACCGTTGTTTTAACCCTATTATGACGTTACTACAGTGTAGCTTAATATAACAATTACAAAGGAATTTAAAACTTTAAGAAATAAAAAGATGAAATTCCTCGAAATTGTGACGTTCCAGACATATTACTCGGAGAGTGTATAATTACATGGAGCACTCCGAGTAATTAATCCTTCAAGCCACAACGAATTTTAAATGTACTTACTGTAGAACGCCGAGGTTTTATAAACTAACATTTCTTCTTACTCCGAGTAAATATTGCCATAAGTTTTACGAGGAATGTCGTAAATTAGAAGGGCTAGAGTTTTGTCAGCCATTAACACTCGGCTCAAAGGAATAAGAAGGGTATGGCATTTTCATTACCCTGTACAGTGTATACATGTATCTCAATAAACTTGTCAAATGGAGTAATTACGCTAGATGCCCAATCACCTTGGCATATACTCAAAATAAAATAAAAAATCTTCTTGTATCTAAGTTTTCAGGGAGAAAAACAGGGAAATACCGTGCAAATCACCATCCCATTAATTTACACGACCAACCATTTTCATTATCTGTATGTATCATGAGGCACAGGGGACACACATTGGTAAACCTTACCCCAAACATGTTCATGTTTCAGATAGTTAAATTCCATCTCGAAGGAGAAGTTGATATTTTTTGGGTTTATCTTCGACCGATTCAATGAAAACGTCACTGCCATTCTCACCAGCTCATTATTACACGAATAAAATCAAGTCAAAAGCACGTCTTCTTCATGTCATCAGCACAAGATTAAAAAAGGGCAGTTTTGTTAGTCGCTATAGACTACGATAAATGGCTTTCCCTAAGCTCGTAAGTTGGCAATGATTGCCTGGTGGTTAGGGGCAGCTAAATCAAAAATCACATTTTTAGGTTAGTTTAGGTTATAAGGCACAACATACGCAAAATAAGTCGGAAAACAAGAAGGAAAAAAACCACACAAAAACTGGAAAAAGGATAAATTTCTATATCTACATATAGATCAGGTATCGTTATTGGAGCCATTTTCAATTCAATTCAATTCAACTCAGTACCCTACTGTCAGTATTTTTAGTACCATGTGGTAGGGGGGTCTAGTCCATTAACCCAAGTTAATTTCTAAGCGTACCACCATATTGTGGCGGACACCCATTCCTTCATTGTCGAAATCAGAATCAGAAACTAGACAAACTAGGTTGGAATGTAAACATTTTGAGCACACCGACATTGTGCTACAGACTTCCATGGCCTCTGAATCCAAGAGCGCCACAGGTAGCACGTTGCCTTTCAGCTCATTATTTTCGTAGGGTAATTCCGAGCTCATAATTAGCCATTTCTCTTACACCTGTAACCTAATTTCCCGATGTAATGCCTTTGCCTAATGTCGGTGTTACAATTAGCTTATGAATACCCCGCTCGTTGTTCCTTACTTAAAGCCCATTTTCAATTTGGAGGAGAGGGAAGGCAGAAAACCCAGCTAAAAGCCCAGGCAGCCAAGCGATGCAATGGCCGTGTTCAAATCCCATTCATGGCAATGTTGTGTTATTGGAAAATGTACATGGCGAGGAGGGCGGCGGGCAAAACGGCTCACAGACGTTAAGTACGATGATTACGTTTGGGATTAATTGCGTGGAGAAGCAATGTCAAGTAATCTGGAGAAAGCACGCCTCGATACGTCATTACAGGAACTCATTATTTAAATGACTTTGCAGAGGAAGCGAGCAACTTGGGACACGAACGTGCTAAGAAAACCGCCGAGTGGAAAACAGACCAACAGATACGAAAAATAAACAGCCTCCTTAGCACCAGATGCAACCATAAACACCCAGCGACCTTTAGCAACTGCACCGTTAACTGCAGTTTTGACAATGGAAATAACAGGTTGGGAATTCAAGTTTAGAAGGAGCAACTACCCAATGACAAACCGTTGTCATAGGTGTGAATACTGCATTCAACCATTTACAGTATGTCTTGGTTGCATGTGGTTCAGCAACCGTGATGTATGGTCGGTTTTGGACAAAAGTGACTGGTCCAAGTCTGAACTTATGCCAATAGCGATTAGTGCTGCGAGTAGCACATTTAATCGCTTTATAAAGTTGTGCACTATATTGTGCTACTGATACTGTTTCCACACTCAATTTCCCTAAATTTAGCAAGGTCGTTCAATGTTATGTGTGTGGAACGATCGTCTAGCAGAAGATTGTTGATCAAATGACGAACGATGGCAAATGACGATTCATCACGTTTTAATAATGGCATTATCACCATTTATGATAATCATGATGACAATCATCATCACTGATTATCACCATTTAAGCGTTTTTGACCATGGCGCGCGTATACGTACTAATGTTCAGGCTGCTAGTTGTAAGTTCCTATGGATTTGTAAGAATCAAATCCTATTTCTACTGTGTTTCAAAACACCACATAACCAGCGATAGTGGAAGCATCATGATTGCTTATGGTGAGAAAATCTAGTTTTGCAAAAAAAAAAAAAAAAAAAAAACATTTCGTCATGGCGCATGTTATGTGCTTTTGCGCAACAAAAATTCATAATTATCCATCTGCAGGTAATTGTTTTGGTAATAATGCGCCTTGGTGTCACTAACATCGATCATTTGTTACAAATTTAATGGCAATAAGTTAGTTTCCCCTTTCAATGAAAGCTCAAAGCAAATGCAAGTTATACTGAACATTGTACATGGTAAATACAAATGCACTTTCCAACTTTAAAATTTACTAACAGAGTGTCTAATGAACATGCAGGAACTTACTGTATTTCATGTGCTATCTAAATTCAAAGTTTCTTTAGTTCGGTACACTTTTTTAAGTGTCAACAACTTGCTTTTATGATCATTCGAGCTTTACACTTAAATTCATTCCTTGACATATTACCCACCTCCCCACAAAACAATCCTATGCTAATTTTCAAATTCATCCTTTTTTTCAAATAACATACAGGTGCAATATCCAGGGCACGCCTCTCGTCTATACGATGCACTTCCAATAGCAATAACTTGTCATAAAATTCAATTTGCCCACCAGCGTATATAGCAATTCCTTGAGGCGCCCATTGAAAGAACAATTATCCCGGCACCGACATGATGAGGTTGTAAACCATCGCTTCCCCGAATTTCCAGCAAGGTGGAAAGAAGCATTTCATTTCGGAATTGCCGAACGAACATTTATTTTGGGAAGGCAAGCGTGAACTGCGACGTAGCGCAGCGTGACGCGCAAAATGTCTCCGAATTTTAATGGTTTCGCTGTACGACTCGGTCCCCTGTGGGAATCGACACTGAGCCCGTATTGTGTCTGTGAACAGAGATAGATATAGGATTAATGTGGCTTAATTCAACTGGCACGATAACGCCATGCCAAACTTTCAATGCACTCGAGAAGCCCACAGGATTGCCCGAGGCCTAATAATTACTGCTGGCAAAAAACACCATGAATCTAGTGTTATAAAGTTGGAATGGAGGAGTTAAGAAAAAGGAACAACTGATACTGGTCATGTTAGATTATCGCAGATTAGGAAAGATACACGTGAAATCAATGTCAATTTCATACATGTATCTAATTCGGACATACAGTAAAGCTGTCGTTTCTTTAGAATATGGAAATCCTTGGAAGTCTCCAATTTACGTGGAAAAATCAATGCTACGTTGCAATACATTGAATTCTTGCAAAATGTTTATTTATACGAGGGGCGCATTCCTAAATTTGTAAATATCGAGTGTCCTGCATGCAGGCAAACAAGCACTACAAAGCCTTGTGTGATTGCCTAACCACAGGGGCAACTATTTTTGTTTTGAACACTACGCACATTCCCCATAACTTAAAGTCCTAATTCCTCAAGTAGTTTTAGAAAAACTAGCAAGTCTCCCACAAAATCTCAGAAACTCAATTTTCCTCTTCCTTGACTTTTCCAGGTTTCCAGGTCTGGGGGAACCCTGTCCCATGATGGTCAAAAATTGTTTAGGACAAAACAAATTAGCAGCGAAGCTTCCCAATAGTCCATGGTCTCTTTGGAGCAAGGGGCGCTTTGCTGCAGGCCCTCCAGATACGGGATTAGAAGAAATTCCTGTCAACTGCTGTCTAGACACCCTATTTAGGCGGCAGCGGAGAAGCGGGAGAAATGTTTTCTTCCTTTCATTTGCCAAATTCCATAACTTATAGCGTTGCACGTAGCCTTTCCGGAGCATAATCTAGCGCCACTTTAGCATCGCAAAAACTTTTAGCGAGCGTTTAACTTCCAAATTGTTTTCCAGGCTGTCACCGGCGTTGCACCAACGCGAGACATCCATAAGTTGGGCCTGGATTTACAGCGCACGAGGGGAATTAAGGAAGGGGGGTGGTGGGGGGGACCATCATTTCAGCTCTGTTAAATTTCAACGGTTTTGACGACCCATCACGACATTAAACAACATTCCACATGCCTTCTCCCATTCAGATTGGAGACACAAGAAGACAATTTCCCTTTGGAAAAGCCATCGGGAAGAAAAGCTGCGACGACCCTTGATTTACAAGGACATAATTCCTGAATGCCTTTTTGCCTTGGTGCGCATTTGCATGTTTGCCTCATTTGCCCAAAAGCACCGCCATCCATAACGAAATTTAGATGCTTCATAAAAAGCTTCATTTGAGCATTCGAAATAAATTCTGCCATCAGACATGGCGTGGCGAACAAAGAGTTGGGGAAATATTTAAGCTAATGCGGGCCTCCTGCAGATGCACTCGAGCGTTGTATGGACCGAACACAACTGATGAACTTTCTTCGCTTTTCTCAAAGTTATGTAGCCAAATGGGCCCGTCAACGTACAGCCAGTTGCCATTCAGCTTTTTACGCATAAACAACAACGCCTTGGCAATGAATTAGAGACAAACGTGGGATGGCAACTGCTCAATTCAATCCAACCAGTTACACTGCTGTTAGAAAAGATATGCCATGTGGTCGGGGTGTTGGATTTGGGAACGCTATTGGGAGTGTGCAGCGAAAGGGTCGCCATCTAGTGGCAGTCGAGTAAGCTCCCATGAAAGTAGGATACTTTCAGCAAATAACATGGCGAAGTTCGATAAAATCAGGCTCGTGGCCCAAAAATAAATACGGAATGCTTTAAATACCAACAAAGAGTAACACAGAGTTAGTCAAAACCGTTAAAATAATAATTAGCCTGCATTTACGAGCTTATTTGGGGAAAATGAAAAACTTCCCATTGCATTTCAGGCTTTTATCCTACTCTCGCGGCCATGAAAGTGGCTGACTGCAGCGCCACCAGTGGCGTTGCACACTCCCAATAACACTCGTATCAAACATTTCGGAACTTTATAACACAAGAGTTTGCCGGTACTCTCATTAGATCCTGAAAAAACGTATTGGCATCGCACGTATAAATTTCAGCCATAATGTAATTAAAAGTACATCGTAGATGAATGTTGAAATTAAACCAAAACTTGCTATATGGGGCCTATACGAGTTATCACGAGTCGAAAAATCCAAGATGGCGTCGCGTTTTGGCAACACGTTGCCATAGGAGGACCGAGCAAGTACATGTACAAGTTTCGTAGTGTCTCATAAAAGGCAAGCTGGCCACAGTAATACGTGTTTTATAAGTTATACGAGCGAGGAAGCATGGATTATAATGGGTAATATCCATAAATTCGGCTACGGACCTCTTACGCACGCTTGCAAATGCGTACACGTACGCCAATTTTCTTCCCATATAAATTAGCATGTGGGGCCAGCTGATGATGATGAACTCTATTAGAAAGTCAAAGTCGACAAAGTTCCAACGGAATTACATGCAATAACCGATTATAGATTAGCTGACATGCCTCGTTTCGATGAACTACGGATAGCATTTTAATGCATCTATCATCAGGTTTTTTTTCCCGTTCCCCTCCCAACCTAAGACATGCAAATCAATGAGACCGTACTTAAAATCTAATCACTGGGAACGCTGGGATACACGACGCACATAAAAAACATTCCGCAATCATTAAACTTTATAAGATGCCGGAAAATGGCATAAATTTCGGGCGGTTTTATAACTGGCTCGCACCAACAAAAAAAGCACGTTATCTCTTATGTTGGATTGCTTTTAATGCATTTGACGAGCATCCGGTTTGAGCATTAACATATAAAAATAAAATTCACAGAAAAAAAGATTTACGAAAAATGGGACTGCATCGTTTTAGGCTTTAGTTTACCAATCGCGGTGCACACTGATAGGCTTCCAACTCAAAAACTATGATGAAAACAATGCATCTTCAAGTTTTTAGGAGATATTTTTTGGTCGACATTAATGATAATTACACGTAGCATACATGTAGAATTTATTTCTAGTGCTTTGCAGGCAGTTCCCAAATCGTCTATACGCAAGTCGAGTAAAGATAATGCATATACTGTGTGGGTAAAAAGGTTTACATGTACGGAGTATTTACTTAGATTAAGGTATGTAAAAATCTGCATATAAACAATGCGTTAGCCAAGTTAATAAAAAAGTGTCAGACTTTGCTCAGTACAAAAATACACGCTGTATGTCAATGCATTATAAATGAATTATCACTAAATGTACAACGCATGATATGCACATCTGAACCATAATATAGTTACATGTATGTACAGTACGTGTGGTTAACCTGAACCCACTGCTACGAATGGAAAACAATTTTAGCTACTTAGCGCTTAACAATACGCGGCCTATAGAATGGTTAATATAACAAATGATTCTGTGCAACTACATTGAAATATGGAAAATGTTAAATATTTATAACATTAGGCTTTCCCTTTTCCGGATTCTGTGAAGATATGAGCCTGAAATAGGCACTTAAGCATTCATCAATAAGTTTTCTTTTGGTTAATTAAGATGCATTCTTGGAGAAAATTGCATACGAGAGGGTAAAAAAACTTAAAATCCAATTAGCAAGTGGGGAAAGCTGCGTTTTGCTATGCCATTTGCACTAAAAAAGCCTATAATAAATGCGTTTTTCGTGATATTTTTTGTCGCTTTCCACGCTAATACACACGTGCATGTTATGCACATGCAGCGATACCCTGCGGGAAAAGCTTAAAAAGCTTAACCATGCGAAAATGCAGTAATTATAATGTGATGATAGAAATTTAATTATTTCGCGCGTATGCACGTACAAATACACTACGTAATTTCCAAGTTGTCAAATAGGAAATGTATAATTTAATTCCGAATAAAAAATGAAGGGCAACAAAAAATGATTAAATTGGTCACGCCAAGTTTCTCGCACAGGAGTTCGGGTGTAATGTTGTTCAAGCCACAAACAACATAAAAGTACAAGAAACTAGTGTCATCTTATTATATCTCCTCCCCCACATTTGTTTAAAACTAGTTTATGAATACAGAATTTCCACGAATTCGTTGGAAATGAATTTCCCTGACTATAAGATGGGTCTGTAATTTCATTAAGTTGCCATTTGCAATTTTTTAATTCGATAGACCCAATACCTCGATGCATATCCACGAGCTCCCTTCCTCACTGACGAACAAAAACTTAACAGTGTGAACTATTTCGGGAATATTTTATTTAGGTTGCTTATGTCTGTAGCGTGCATGTACATGATTCCGGGGGTGATGTTGCAAATTGCGTTGTATAAACTCAATGGCTGCTACATGCAAACAACGCCAGCCCCGGAGTAATATCGCTGAATGGTCTGATATATAAACACGCATTATTTTATTTATCAACATACAGTATATTTTGTGATGACCCTGGACGTCGCCCACATTTATAATAAACGTAAATCTTTCCAACTTGTCTTATATACAATTTCAATCTTTCGAAAAAAATGCTAGAAGGCTTGGCCCGTTCCACTGACAAGGTTAACAACTTGCTAAGAGACTTCTAGTAGGCCTATTCATCACTTGGTATTTTTAACGCTTTGTTACGAAGCCAGCCATATCGAGCCGCTTTGTTTAGCAGAAAATTCCCTTATGTAAATTACTTCAGGCCAGTTTTCCTTGGCTGTGGTTCGAGATTTCACTTTTCCAGGTGAAATCACATTCACTTCTTTGCCGAACGTACTGCATTTCGATGATTCGCTATCAAAATCTGATCGCGAGATATACGAGTACATGTATATTAAGACTTAAGTGTCAAAAGTGGAATGATCAATATCAGATTGGTCGAATCGTTTTTTATCGAACATCATTAAGACGAGTTTTGAATATATTCTCGAGTGTTTGTGTACGTGTATGTTGGTTTAAGTTAGCTCAGCCATTGAAGTCTGAGTTCACATCACTAAAGCTTGCAAGAAGTGCAAGACATCTTCTAATTTTAAAATTGTTAACTATAAAACTTGACAGAGGTCGACTTCACCGTGATATTCAATGAGTGCACGAATAGTTAGGTGATAGTTAATATTTATATATTATTATACAATCTGATCATCTTAATGAACGTCCAAATCAAAGCGTTTAAAGGTCAATGATTTGCAGCCACGGGTCATGTAATTTGCGAAGCATGAATTAAGATTATAATTATAAAAGATGGCATGCTTTATAATGTGACGTGTGGAGAGCTTGTTTTTACCACGTATTATGTTGCCAGACTATGATTATCAACAGTTGATTATTAATGTATGCAAGAGTTAATAATAAATAGCATTAGAGGGACACAAAAAACTTTTCAAGCTCATGTTATAGCTTCGAAGATTCCCAAACTGTTAACGGCGTTAACGAACAAAAACTGCAATGATTAATGTAAGCTATTTCAAAAATAGATATGCATAAATGTTGATTTATATATCGGGAAATGGGCACAATTTCGACACGGGTGGTCGCAGTTCCCATTGCCGAAGGTGTATCGTGAATTAGTTCTCACCAATAATCGACTGGGGGCGATAAAATCATCATGACTCAAATTGACACTTTGTTTTAAAACTTCACATCAAAACTTTTCTAGGGGGCTTCCGCTTATACAATGTTTAAAATGTTATAAGTATAAGCTAATCAGATCATATTCTCAACAGGGATTGTCAAGCATCAGTTACAATTGAAAAGTGAATTGTAGCTGTAACTGAATTAAATTGCGTTTGATTTGATTGCTCTAAATGCACAGCAGTTCACAACTGTTAAATTAAATTGACAGATTCCCATGGCACAAAAATGGCCTTAAGATACCGTAGAATTGTTGATGTAATAATCCAAATACTTGTTGAACGAGACAAACAAGCCTAAACTGCCTCAAATACGAAGCCCACAAGCCAACACTTCACAAACTTGGTTATCACTCACTTTCACATTTATGCCCATTCGAGGAATTCGAGAAGAGCGGATCAGATTCACGGAAAATTTCAAGCGTAGACAGTCTGGGGTATTGAATGACGTGAAAAATTATGATGGAGATATTCGAGATAATGTAAAGTGAGCGCGCGAGGGCACTGTCAGGAAGAACAGGGTCATCTTTTTGCAATAAGAGTTATTTTCTGACATTACATATAGAAAAAGGTGTTATCCATCACGAATGAGCAGAAACAGACTTTTGGCAGAGCATGAAAGATAAATCTAAAATCGTTGATTGCACGATATTGGCCTTATAATACTGCCAATTTTCATAGACCTGAGACAGCACTACCAGCCAGGAACCCAATATCAGAGCACACATCAAAACCGATATGTTCAATCAACGTTCATATAATGCATTGTACGGGTCCTCATGCGGATAGACCAGACGTCTGATAGTGGTGGATAATAAAAAATAAGCTAAATATGATAGCTAAATTACCGTATCTGTTATTAAACATTTTGCACACTTAAAACTCCAAGGGGAGTACAGTAGGCTTATGTCTGATATTAACCGAATTACTACACCCAAAGCCGCATTGGTTCACAAATTAATTGATAGTAAAAGTTAAAAATAAAGAGTGCAGAAGCATACAATACAGTGGAAAAGGGTTAGTTCAAAGTCAAAATAATGTCTTACCTGTGGTATTCCATTATCCGCCGATAGGGGAGCATAAGACACAGAATAATTACTTTTCTCTGGAAAATCAAAGAGAAAACGCATAATTAATACTAGGCATAATTAAACAAAGAAAATTTCGAACGATTTCTATGTAAGCCGACACTGGAGCTTTGCTCGCAGCCAATTGCACTACCACCAACCAAAACTCGACCTACTAATCTGGATCAAAACGTAGGTTACCATTCACTGTATTTTCAAGAATAGTTAAGACAAAGACTAGTACAGTGTTATTGCTAATGTAAACATACGCAATGCGCCAGATCCCTACGGTTCCGAGTCTAAATAAAACTCAAGAATGAAAGAAAAAAAAGCTCAATTAAAAGCAACATAAGCCGACTATAGAGTTAAAGCAGAGTTAGTCGGTTGAACATGTACACAGGATTTTATGATAATATCTATTAATGGTACGGCCACACAGACTCGCGCCGTTATTTAACGTGAAGATAACATCTGTTGAAGAAAAATGAAAAACTTGAGACAGTAGCTGGTTCGCAGCCATAAAATGCAACCAGTACTCTATGTATACAAGCGCGCACCACACATTTAATGGATCCATCTACGCTCATTCGCTCACTGTTTATTCTTTACAATCTTGGCGTTTAGCTCTAATTTCCCCCGACTAATTTCACTAAAAATGCGATGCAGCCTACACGCAATCTACAAAACTTTGGCATAACAACATTCAGATTATCGAGGGAAACCAAGAACTTGAAAAAGGCACCTCACCCTAGCATATCAAGTGTGTCAGTAGTGGCAGCTAGAATTGCCATCAAACAGTAACCACAGTATAATTATGCATGACGTCATTTTGGTCATTCAAAATGCTCCTACACATTGCAACGTGGAAAAATAACCATCAAACATTTAACTATTACAAATATAGTTTCTTGTGGTTCAGGACACGATATTAACAAATACACAATTCATAAACAATTTGTTTTCTGCTCAAGGGTTTATACACCGAGAATCTATAGACGTTGGTACACTTGCCAAGCTCCAAAAACATGCGAAAAATTGTGGTCCATAATTGCATGGAAGTTAAAAATTAACGAAACTACAACACAAATCGACAGGACCCAATACAGTCTATCTATAACATGCACAGCGAATACGCACTCTGTGAGATATATAACGTTGAGTTTCCATGAAACGGTCCACTAGGGAGAAAAGCAGCAGCAGCATAATTTATTTCCTAGTGATGGTGAAACGGACTAATTATTTTGGATTTCTGTTCACGAAATGGGCCTAATTAAGAGCTCGATGCAGAAAGAAATAATTGGAAAGCAGGCCAGATCTCGCGGACAATAACCCACAATTCTTAATTGTTTTCAAGATGCGTTTTTTCGTCTTATATTCCTGAAATTAATCATTACGAAAAGACTGCTAATTCCCTTTGGGAAAGATGAAAAAAATCAGAGCGTTTCTTCCGAAATCACTTAACGTAAAAGCGAGTTTGCTACCGGAACGACTGAACACTGACTTAAACATATAATTCATAACATCCAAGGATCCTGTCGTGCACTTTAGTTAACAGCTCCGTCATCTATCCAACACATTCTTCATCTTTTTTTTTCACGCACACTAACATAGGGCAACCTGATGCTTTATTGCGAGTTCTTATTCCAAAAAACGTTTGAACATTAAACAGTTTCCTGTTTAACTTGTCATAACCAACAATCAATTTGTCATTCTCACTTACACCTTGTGATCACCCTGTATTTATATAACTGCATGGACACAATATGACTGCAGCTATCAACAGGCGGATGAAACCGAAGCAGTTCCCACGACGCACCTGATTTTGTTAATTTATATGATAATGCTGAGAAATGACAAATTGGAAAGTAAAATAAATGGCTCGATGGTAAATCTGCCAACTTTACCATCAAAATTTGGCTTAACATAATCTTTCATTATTTGCCATTCATTTAGACACAAGCAACTTAAAACTGCAGGCAGGTAATGGCGTCAAAGTAATCGCCGTATAAGCCAAAATGCAACAAGAATAAGAAATAATATACTGCCTTTGGTTTACCGTAAATAAACTGTCATTCGCATAATTCGGTGAGATCACACCTACTGTATCAGTTCTTATGCCATCTAAAGTTTGCGACTATAATAAATCCCATTGAAGTTCATTACAGAGTTATTTGCATATTCAATCCTAATTTGTTAATTTAAAAGTTACAAAAAGTTACTTTGAACACGTCATCAATTAAAATTCCACGTATACATTTGGGTCATATAACATGTATTTGAGCGATCCTGATAATGGTAATTAAAACAACCCTGTAATGTTGGTTTAATTATAACAATTAAGATTAAGCTGAAAATGGCACAAGAGCATATACGTATGAAATTCAAAGTGGCAATACCCACATGCAAAATAGTGTTTATAACATTTCTCATACCAAAATGAAGTGGTCAGTCCATGGAAACTTCGTTTTTCAATGCTATAATGCCATTCTCTATCGCATGGAAATCTAAAGTGCGCCTTATTAATCATACTTTATTTAGAATTTTCTTTTTAAGTCGCTAAAGGCATGTCTTATTTTACAACATGCACTTATTCGAAACGGGCTACATGTACTTTAAATTTATTGGCATTAACATATCAAACTGAGAATAATTGGGTTAAACTTTTAAAGCACAGCCAATAAAGAGATAAAAGGGGCCAAAGAAATAAAAAGTATTTATTTCGAATACTCGATCGAGTTAAACAATATACAGCTCGGTGTCATCAACACCAAGTTTTAAATTAAGTAATAGGCTTAGAAGCTTCATAACTTTTTCCTTTGCCATTCTGTAAAAGAGTGGCAATAGGAAAACATGTACAGTGTATATGGCTTATAGTCCTTTAAAAAATAACAAGTTCCGATTTCACGCATAAAAATTAAAGCATTTACTTCAAATGAACGTATAAGCTAGGTGTCTAGCAGAATCTTGAACCAAATTTCCCTTACTTTTCAGGTTTCGAAATGACCAGACATTAGTAATATCTCATACCCGAGAGAAAATGGTTGAGCAAGACTCAAGAATGTCATCACATATACACTGTAGTCGTCTTAACCGCTTCCATGACACGTGACATATCACTAAATGGTCGTTATAATAGCAAATTCAAAGCAGAGAACACCTGTCGATGAATAGGATCGATTGGCAGCAATCTTAACGCCCCCAGAATAATTTTTTAATCCACTGTACTGCGAGCATGCACAGTTGGTTGCTGACAAAACAACCCCGTTAGGGGGCCCATCAAAATTATACCGGCATTGCAATATATTCTATTAATCTTGTTCATATTCGTGTTTTTTGCGTGTTTCATCTCCACTACATGTAGCCTACTTTACCTTCCATTTCACTTTTGCTCATTTTAACAGTCGAACGTCGTATAAGTATCACCTGTCTAGAACCACGAGCCTAAATAATAAACACTCTTTATAGAAACAATTATAAAACGTATAAAATCATCTAAGACAAGGCCGTGTAATTAGGCGTGTTTGCATTACAGCCTGCAGTTTGTTACTAAACTTGCACCATTCCAATAAAAACATCTGCCCACATCTGTCACAGGATGGAAATCACCCTGTATGCATCACAAATCAGACACAGCGTACACGCAAAGCATCATTTGTTTGATTGTCGAACAAGTGCACGTAATTAAATATTTGAATACACGGACGACACTAGGGTAAAAACTGACAAACGCAATAAGTGACCACAGTACTATTAGTATGAATTATACCTAGCCCATGTGCAAACATTTCTTCAAGATGGCATTTGTTAACAACTCTTAATCGGTCCTATAAGTCGAAATTTCCAACAGGCACCGCTGATCAACAACAATGCGAATATACAGAATCAATTAATATGGTGACTATGATGCTTTGATCTAGCTGCTAAGCTACCCCATCTTTAGAGTGGGTCTATAAAAACGGTCAGAGGCGACCGAAGTACACAATGAAATAAAAACAATAGACAGTGGCGGTAGTAAATGGTCTCGCTTCAATTGACATCCACTACTGTACGTGCTTTAAATGTTTGATTAGTAAACTTAAAACAGATTTTATGAAGGTGCTTACATTCTTTAAAAATGAGTACAAATTGGCACCACTTTTAGAGCAGTAGTTTTACCGGTATGGACATGTAGTTTCATTAGCGAGATAGAAGCATGCTTGGCTGGCTGCATGCACTGAAGTTCATCCAATTACGTGTGTGTTAAATGGGTCTGGAGTTATCATGGAAATTTCTTATTAATGCTAATATAGAATTTCTGGTCGATAAGACTGAAAAAGCTCCTCTGGTGACATATGCATTATACCAGTGCTTACCAAACTATTTCCATCATTTACCAACAACCGCTTTTTAGAAAGTCCCTTCACCTTAACCCTTTTATCAGAGTCCTTTTTACCCAATTCATGTATAATATTCATTAACAAAAAACGAACGAATCTAATAATTACATATGACGCATTTATTAAATGAAAAAATACTTGTTAAGACTATTTTAGATATCTATGGACACTGACCACAGATCACTATATACATTTGTAGATCAGAATAAATGTAAGCTTATTTCAACTTCAGTGCTTTTGCAATTGCGCGCCTTTAAAACGATTAAAAATAGCTCGAAATTCAACATTCACACAAACAGTGAATATTATAATGCAAATATCAGATATGGAATTTGAACGAGTTCATTTTCAACTTTCCAGCCTGTGCAACTTAATAATGTAATAATCATAATTTGATAATGACTTAATTCTGCTTTGTTGTTATTATAGCATAGGTCTATATTACGGTAACAATTACTAAGTGAGAGATTAAATTCTTATCTACTCAGACAAGTGTCTTTTTCGATAATGGATTTGAACTGCAAGATTCTGCATGCCTTTTTCGTCAGGAAATTATTATGTATTAATAAACGAATACAACGCTCGCTTACATTCTTACATTACTTATAGATATGGCGCTTGCTCAGAACGGAAACACCTGCCAATGATCTGACCAGACAGGAACGAGGTCGTGTTACCGTGCACTTATTGTAGTTATAAATGACAATAATATGCAATGACTTCATACAGGCATATCCACCTTAGAATTCGAGCGACATTAGTTGGAACATAGTTCAAAGTCCAAACTTTGCTTTCATTAGATTACAACTGGATCTTCCATCTTTATTAGTTTTGATACACTATAATGAATGTTGTGGTCACGCACGTCTCAATGTATTAAATTGATTCTTTCATTCGATGGCGAGTATATAATAAAGCAAAAAGTATGGCTACTGGTTAACCTGTATTTTTTTGCAAACTATACGTTGAGTCCGAGTAAGTGAAAAAAAATGTAAACCATATACAAACTTTTTGCCATTACACACATGTATATGTAGTGGACAGAAAAAGAAAAAAACCTTTATGTAAACAAATGGTTCGTTTTCTTATAACTATACCGTGAATGACCTACTCATAAACCATGTTTATTATATACCTAGTAAAGCATAAAAAAGAATAAAATCTTAAAAGTATAAAATCACTTTCATGTCAGGCAATTAACTTTTCTTTATATCACTGCCCATTTTTTGCTAATTACCATATTCCCAATTAATGCTCACAAAGTTGAATAATGAGCTTTGCATGCCGTCCTTAAATCGATGACCATACAACGATTTAGGCGAAGCAAAGAAACGTCAAAAATGCGCAAATTTCGAAAAGGTAAAAATATTGTAACAGCGCAGATCTCAGCGGATTACGCCAGGTGATTAGACAGTAACGTTTACTTATTTTTAACGTTAAGAAGATGATAATTTTATATGGTTATAGGTAAATCACGATATCAGAATTTCTGACTAAATAAATCTAGTACAGAAATAAAGGGTTAAGGATTTTCATTAGTGAAAAATGTTCTGGAAGTGTCAAGACATGTACAGTAAGTTCATAGTACATTATAAAAAAGAATATCGAAGAGGATATTATTAAAGGCACGTTATTGATGAAAAATCGCCGTAGGTAAAAAATTCTGCGGAGTCAGATGACAACTGATGGATGGACAACCACATGTATATACTTTCTGGCCAATTCGCCACTTGTTGCGATTGTCTGTAGGGCTGCCCACCCTGGCAATGCAGTATGTATAGATGCACAACCTCAAATTAAGGTGTATGACTGTTTTTTACTGTTATGTCAAATATGAATAATACGATTTTTTTCTATTTCAAGCTGAAAGCTTGACAATTTAACAAACAGGACTCATTATTCCACATATAAAAAGGTATAATAATTCCTACATGATATATATCATAGCTGAAAGCTTCTATTAGTTGTAAGCAAGCTCACAAATCACATTAAGAAAACCTCGTCGATTTGCAAGTCCAAAATGTTTCGCACAACCAATTATGAGGATGTCTTAATTTTGCTAAAAAAAGATATCTAGGGTGCAATCATTCACATAAGACAGATTAACTCGTGAGTAACGCAGACGCACCCACGTCAGTTTCTAGACTTTTACCAAAGCAACTCTTTAATAATTAATACATTTTAAGGGCGCTCTGATTCACCCTAGTGAAAAATTGTTTCCATTAAACAACTGGAATTTTAAAACTTTTGAAAAGCAAAGATTGCAGCATCCAGAACGAGATCATGCATTTCAATAAATTTTTCTAAAAAGTAACCACGTCAGGCGCTTAGTTAAGTCAAAAACTGCATAATTTATGCGACAGGCATTATCAGCTGCGAAGTAAATAAATACTAATTTAGGACTGCACGTATGCCTTATTTTTGAAGAATGCAGATTCCGAGCAATAAATTAATGCTTACTTGACAATGCGAACGCAAGCAGGCTTAATTATCAAAGAGATGTTTGGATATATATAGGTAGGTCTATACAAAATTAAGCTAATAACTTAATTCTTCATCGAGATAACTAATTAGTACGTCAAGTAGTTACGATAAATTATTTTAAGTAAATTGAAATCGACGACAGTTATGACCGATTGCACAATTAAGTGTTAACGCTATTCGAAGACAAATAACGCGTTAATAGCCGAAGATCATTGAATTTGATACCTGTTCTGCCTTCGGAATAATGTCAATGAAGAGTTAACGACATACAAGCTCGACATATTACATATTTATGTATTGACACGCTGTTTCGTGCCGTGATAACACACATCATGAGAAACATGAGTCAGTGAAAAGATGTACCAAACTGGTATTTGAAGCAGTTATCACTTTCTGGTGTACAAAAGGTAAGTTTCAATCCCAGAAGTTCAGATGACATAGGCAGTTATTTGTGATGATAACAGGTGGTCCAGTATTAAAAACTAATAAGATTGTCGTATTATATTTGGGATAAAACTGATGGGCAGTATACTATATATGGATTACCTACAATAAGTACATCAAATGTACATGTGAATACGCCATGAGTTCATCGAGTTAGAGTTTAGACAGTTCAGGCGCCCGATTTTTATGTACAGTAACGACCAATCATAAGTTCGGTTGATGCATTCTTAGCCTGACCTGAGTCCTAACCTGAGCCATCGACAGGGACATACGAATGGCCTGGAACAGCCACGCATGCGCAATTTATAGTAGTGCGTAAGGACACATTCGCATATTTGCCTTTTATATAATAGAATGATGAAATGCAGATGGTAGGAAGTTGTCCGTTTAGGCGTATGGCATTGCCAGCCGAAAACATGGACTACCCTTGACCAGGCTAGGTCAAGATCGAGACGTCAACAGATGTCTGTGGAGGCTACCACACGTGTGGTTTGCAACTGCTGGGCAATATGGGAGAAGACCTCAGTATGTCAAGGGTTGAATTGTGTGCATATACATGTACATGCAATGGGTTACTCCACACCATAAACAACTGTTGGTTAATTATTTTCGGTTACCAATGATCTATAGTCGTCACAAATAAGGAGCGGAAATTTGGACAGCAAATCAGAGAGATTCTGATTATCGATTGACTCTTCCTGGACTTTACGGGGG
>JAQFYZ010000055.1:0-84950 GCA_034695085.1 Cylindroiulus punctatus
GCATACCTTGGATGGTTACGAACAATTACCGCGGCATTCTTTATGCCGCGAACCAAGGGCCTCAGGTGCCCTTGACAAGATGAACAAAATTAACAATGCTCTATCTAAAGGAATTCTCTGGAGATTTCTTACGCGCCGTTTTTTATTCTCTGTACTGACCAGGGCAAGGATTTTGCAGATGACGACGATTTTGACTACGACGATATGCAAATCGAGAGCAATCGCATTCATCGCCCAGTGCCTCAACCCTGCTCTGTGGCACCGGCATCTCAGGAGGACAAGATTACGCTCTGCTCACCGGAAGTGACCAGGAAATCCAGGAGCCGTAGCCCCAGCCCCAGCACTCCCAAGCCGAGTTCGAACGGGACGAACCACAAAACCGTTGACCACGAACTGATCGAGTCGATCACCATGGGAGGCGCAAAACACTTCAGGGACGTGTCCTCCATGTCCATCCCGTCGTCCCGGTCCTCTTCGACCAACTCCCGCTCGGCCGAAGGCAAGACTCACCAGGTGGAGGCCGAGTGCCACGTCAGTGCAAACGTGTTCAGCTCCAACGAAGATATGCAAATGAACCTCAGTAACTCCGACGTGTCCAAAGACTACTCTGCACCGGACTCTGCGGTCAAAGTAATACCGGCTGTCGCGCCGCAGTTGTCCAACGGTCAAGTACACAGTTGATTTTCTGAGATTTCTCTGCAGATGCGGCTGCTCTACCTTTTGTACGTGTGTTATCGTTTCCCCTCCATTTCGTTTTTCAGACGCTTGTTCCAAGTAGACCTAGTCCGTGGCGATCGGTGGACCCCGAGTATATTGTACGCAAAATCAACTATGTAAGTAATTCACGTACTCGTCCTTGTTCCAATTGGTTTTCTACGGCAAGTATGACAGCGGCCTGCAGCCATCTGCGGTCTTGTCTCCTGGAAGTCACTTCCTTAGGGTTCACAAAGTTGAGTGAACCAAATGAGGCGAACGTGTTGAAAAGGATATAAGTGCCAAAAATTATAAACTGGTCTTTGCCCATATTAGAAGGCACTGGATGCAGCTATTCTCTAGTTCAGTTGTCGCACATTCATTTTTATAGGTTTTCAATTTGGGTTTAACCTCTCCTGTAAAATTTGGATTTTGGCACTTGCATCCTGTTCAGTGCCAACGCCTCAAATGATACCGTTGGTTCAACCAATCCCGGTTATTTTGCGTCGTTGCAGAAATCTGCTGAAAAACAGCTACAGTAAAACTGGTCTCTAAAATTGCAGTGTTGCAAAAATGCAGTGAAGCAGTGAACTGTGACCCACTTGCACTTTTGGGTCCAAATATAAGCAAACTAATGCAACCAAACCTCTAAAACGCATGGTCATAATGAATGTGTTGAATTTTATGTTCTATCAAGCAAAAAACATTCCTAATAAATGTTGATGAATGATACTCGATTCATAGAACAACTCTTATTTATACACTGATTTCAAAATGTTATGTTTTGGAAACTCAAAAACTCAAAACAAACCTTAGGCAAGCAGATTTAGAGATGCAGTGATGCACGTTTACCTTTTCCAAAGATGTTTTTTTCTTCTTAAATTCATACTCGATTGTTCTGTAATCGGAGAATTATTTCCATTTGATGGAGCATGAAAATGTACAATTCTCACTTATGGCTTGTTAAGAGGTTTCCATCAGTGCTATAACTCAATAGTTTTAAAATCCTATATTTGGATCCCCATAAGTGGCTCTAGAAGCACATTGGTTACTTGAAAATGTCAAGGTATTTCATAGCCTCACTGCTAGCAAAGAAAACTAAAGGCTTTTGATTTTTCGTAAAAATATTAATATTATGCAGAGTGTTAGTATACTCAAAAAGACAAGCCTGTCTAATGATGCAATTTGTAAAATTGGCCCATTCTTCCTAGTTCTTTTTTCTCCGAAAGTTTTTACTTGAACGAATTTTATGAGAATCATGCCATTTTGAAAATGTTAGTCATTTTATAGGTGCCACAAGTTTACATGTACCTGTGATAATGTTACACCTGAATGCGTGTAACATGCTGCAGACTAGCCGTATGGGAATATTGTAATTTAAGGAAGATTTGAGAAATCTTTTAAGAGAAATTTCTTAATGAAGACAATACTGTTGAATATGTGAATTGATCAATGCTTTACATGTACATGTATTTCTTCGTTTTTTAGCATTTTTGGGGAAAATACTTGTATATCTTTGAATGCCATAGAAAAGTTTATGACTAATTCTGGTCATTGGGGAACCTAATATTTGGGGGGGGGGGAAGTTGCATTGGATGCACAGTAGCGATGAATAGCCCCATTGGCATAGATGGCGCAGCTGTGTTTTTTACACCTTTTCTTTTTCTGGAGCAGATCAGCTTGCTGATTGGGCCAGGGTTATTTGCTCGATCACATATCACTGAGGATGGCAATGAACCAGATATTTAATTTATCGTTAAGAAACCATGCAATATGCTTAATTGCCATCCTTTCAGATACATATGGTTCAATGGTTGTTGGGATTAATTACGTGTAGGCTGTTTTGCACCGATTTTATCAGCCCAGCAATGTACCGATTGTCCCTTTACGGTTTGCTGTTCTGTTGTTGCGTTTGCGACTACACCATTTGTAAAATTCTACTTGTGTATATACAGTACGTCAACAGTTTGTTGGCATTGTGCTAATTGGTGTAATACATGTAAATAATAAATTACCCCAAGTATAGCAAATTCCGCTTTTTCAGTCCACAAAAAGGCATGATTCGGGCAATTTTACTTACAATTCCAATTGACGAATTGGGGAAAAATTTCAAATAGCCAAATTGAATTGTACATGTACATTCTACTATAAACTGTAGATACAAACGCCACTATGATACTGTATAGTTAGAAAGCCAACATCTTGATTTTTTAAAATTTAATACGGAACTACAACAATTAAAACTAATCATTTTTTCGTTTTCTGATTTCCCCATTTTTGTTTCCAACGAAACTATCGAAATTAAAACTACATGTATAGTGTACATGTACAAAGCAAATTTTGGCGACAATGTACGTATTTACAGTTGTCTTGTTTTTCTAATGTCGACATTTCGCTCAAAAACTATTACTTAGCATATATTATACTAGACAAATTTGCGCAGTTTATTAATTTTAATTGGTAGAATGACTAGGGGCACACAAATAAAAAGGCATCCTTGTTTCAATTTCCGCAATTTTAATTTCCAAAATGGGTTGTATCGCCCATTTCTCAAAACTCCAAAATTTAGGATGTCGTTTTTTGTACTTGAGAGGAAACTGAAAACTGAACGAGTTAACCATCCCTGTACTGTTTTCAACCACACTTGCCTTATTAAAGCCGCAACCCGATAGCATTGCAGCTGCTAAGCAGCCCAAACGTCTAGTTATATAAAACTCAAGCCGCCCTTGAACTACTCCATCGTGTTTTCCATTCTCCAGCCATCATGGGTTCAGTTAATCAAATTAATCAAATTAATGGCCGTATCAAGACCATTGAAGCCATTAGCTTCTCAAGTCACCAAAATAAGCTCTTTGATATTGTTGTGCTCAGCAAGAAGGCCTTGTTTGGCGAGTTCAAGGGTCATCGAAGGGGAAGCTGCAAAAAAATATGCGAAAAATGCCTGCTTATGAGCAGCTTGAACTCGAAGACTGAAATGCGATATGGCAGGGAGGTAGGGAGCAGAAGGGCATATTTTCAGACATTAGTTGGGAGCAAGATTTTTCCAGCCATTACTCAGCAGTCAATGGGTAAAATGGTGTCCTTCTGGCGTTGAGGTATCACTGCAAAATCCGCGGATTTTACTGGCAATTCAGCACTTTTCCAGAATGTCCATCAGCGTGGCGGTTCTGGTACTTTGTCTGTGCTGGACAGCCACTGCAGACCTCCAACAGAACCCCATTCCAGTTACAGAGTTGGATGAATCTGATGGGGACATTGCTGAAGAAGGTGCTGTCACAATGGCCTTCGTGTTCGATGTCACTGGATCCATGTACGATGACTTGCTGCAGGTCATTGATGGTGCGGCCAAGATCTTGGACACGGCTCTGCAGCGAAAGGAGAGGCTTCTGCACAATTATGTTCTGGTGCCCTTTCACGATCCGGGTAAGTCCAGGCAGATCTCGAATTCTTGATGCTGTTTGATTGGCAGAAAATATTATGTTGCCTTTTCTTTAGCTCTTTTCCCCACCTTTTTTCATTGGTCAAACAAGACCATGCTTTGGAGTTAAATCCAGTCATGCATGCCTTCTGTTTTAAATTGAAAACTGTGCATGCATCTACCTTGTTTTGAATTTAAAACGAGCATTTGACTTCAAAACAAAGCATATTTTTTGCTTGGCAGCAGAACAAAGATCCTTATTCTTGATGGTAATTGGAAAATAGGATATTATATTTGTTTCTTGAAAATTGTAAAAGGATGATATGCTTCATTTGACCATTAATGATAACGGAACATTATTTTGACTTTAAAACAAGAGCATGTGCTCAGTTTTGAATAGTAAACTAAACACATGAACATATGAAAATACACTTGTCATCCTTGGCCAGCAAAAGACTGTTTTTCAGACGGGCCAATATTATGTCATCATCTTTAGGGGATGCAAAGTGAGGTAGCCCAATAATGACACGTGAAGAAGAAAGTGAGGGGGGTTTGGTTAAATAATGATTTCATCATTACTGTTTTATAAAATATTGGATTAAAATCCACTCTCAACTTTCAGATACACCAATGAATATTTGTTTGTAAAAACCAAACTTGCTCACCATCAGCAATAATTTAACACTAAAATTAATTAAAGCTCATCGAATCCAGTCGCTGCTTTTTTTTCAGTTGGAATTATCTGTTGTGGCGCCGGTGTTAAAAACATCCTGTTAGACAGTACTCGCATATGCAATAGTGAGCATTTTTATTAAAATCGTTATCCTGGTACAGACGTGGGTCCAGCTACGGTTACTTCTGACCACCGAGTGTTCCAAGAACACCTGAAAAACCTGTATGTCCAAGGAGGTGGGGACTGTCCAGAGGCGAGCATTGCAGCCATCAAACTGGCCCTGGAGATGTGCCTGCCAAACTCCTTCGTCTATGTCTTCACCGATGCCAGCTCGAAAGATTACGATCTTCTGCAAGATGTGCTCACGCTCATCCAGCGCAAGCAAAGCCAGGTAGATAGTTACTCAATTTGGGTGACCCGCTCTTTTGTCATCAAAGGGTACCCATCTGATACATGGTGTTCCTAGGTGATTTTTGTGATGACTGGAGATTGCGGCGAGCCTGACCACCCCGGGTACCAAGCTTACGAAACAATTGCCTCCACCAGCTCGGGTCAAGTATTTCATTTGAAGAAATCTGATGTTGACGAGGTAGGGGCCTGTGAAGGTATAAAGAAGTAATTAAGAAAGTGAATACGATTGAATTATTTTTCCCTGTATTTCAGGTTTTGAATTTCGTTCGAGTTTCTTTGCAAGCCAGAAAGGTGAATTTGCTGGCTGTGAATCAAGAAAACGAGGGAGACTCTACGCATCCCATTGACGTCGATTCCAATCTCCGAGAATTTACTGTTTCGCTATCGGGTGATAATCCGCAAGTAGAACTCATCAATCCAAATGGTAACTATCTACACTGTAGTACCCTTGTAGGCTCACGGTAGGAAAGAGACAGTATTTTTTGACTTTACTTATATTTTCAAGGGACGGTGGTTAAGAATGAGGAAGGTGCAAAAGAGATACTTAACATCCCCAATGTTCGAGTGGTGAACATCAAAGATCCAGAGTTTGGCACGTGGAACGTTAAATTGAGCAGCAATTCGTCGCATACCGTTCGGGCCACGGGTCTTAGCCCAGTGGATTTCGTTTATGGATTTTCGGTGATACCGACCACCAATATGCTGGAAACATATCACCGGCCCTTGAAAGGTCAGCGAAATTATCTGAAATATGGAATTCAATTTATTCCTGTTTCGTGTTACGAATGGACTGGTTGTGATCTGCAGGTGCCCCTACTCATTTGCTGATCAATACCACCGATTTGGCGAAGGAGGCGTATTTTGATTCCATCGAAATTATTGGATTGGGTGGAGAATCGCTGCTTAACGTCACCCTGGAAAAAGATCTGCATCCCGGGATATTCAAGGCGGCTCCGTTCATTCCACCCAACGAATATTTTTATTTAAGAGTAAGTTCAGTTGCTCAAAAAGTTTTGTTGTCTCGGCGAAAATATGTTATTTTTAAAGTTCTTTTACATTCCCAATTTCAATTAGATTCGTGGATTTGATGAATTAAACTTTCCAATGCAGCGAATTTCCCCTACGGCCATCAGCTCACAACTGCCGGGTAATAGAAGCGGTGTTCTTAGTCAAAGATGTGCCAACTGCATGCTCTGATATATAATTGTTTGAACAGGTGTCCCGGAAGTGACCCTACGCCCACTGACCGACATACACCACGGCAATACGGTTTCACTCGTGTGTCAGATACAGAGCCTTGTTCCGTTTGAGGTGGGATGGTTTCGCGGAAACTACTCCGACGCCCTTCTGGGATCGTTGGAAAATTATTTGTAAGTAGTGACCACTGGTGTCGTTACACCAGTGTGAAGGAAGCCTTGATATTTTCATTAACTGCATTGTTTATCGTTTTAGGCAAACCAGCACGGTGACTTTAACCATACCCAACATAACAGCTGATCACGAGGACGTTTATATTTGCAACGCTACCAATATTGCTGGTTCTGCATCGGCTGAGGTGTACTTGGATGTCCGAGGTAAGCAAAAAAGATATTTACTAATTTTGACTTAAATTTCTGTGAAACGGAAGGCTTTTCATAAGAGACGATTCTGAAGATCCTCCACTCAAGCACTCTTGATAAGAATAAGTTGAACAGTTGTACTGTTTGTCGCAATGATCATAGTATGTAGAGGTTACCAACTGCAGCCTTTATCCTTTTTTTGAATTTTGGGTATGCAAAGAAAAATCTGAACTTCTGTTATCTTAGGAAAAAATTCATTACGATAAAATATTCAATTTATTGTTTTCATTGACAGAATTCGATTAGGATTAAAAAATACAATCTAATTCATCATTATTATCTTTCGTGCAGATCCCCCACCAAAGATGGAAAAACTCACGGACACCACCATTGCTCCAGGGTCATCTGCTGTCTTCACATGCTCAGCTTCAAGCAAGTCGCTATTCAATTTAACTTGGAGCCGATACGACCCAAACTCCGCCAAGCGACGCTTTACCACAGAACTGATTAGAACGAATCCTCGGTTTGTGGATTTTTTGAATGGCACGTTGGTCATACGCGACATCCTCAAGGACGATGAGGGATGGTACCGCTGCACGGCTCGCAACGAGGGCGGACCAACACATCAGCGGATGTACGTCTCTGTTCACAGTAAGTTCTTTACACAAGCCAGAGTTTGAACATCTAGCCCATTAGTTAGTTTTTAATTTGAAATTTAGTGTGAAGTTGAGTGATCAGACTGTGAACACCTATTTGCTGTTTTCCAGAGCCGCCAAGTATCAAGATTAACCCAAGTTCTGAAATCACTTTTGTGGAAGGAAGCAGCGTGACCATTATGTGCGAAAGTTCTGGCATTCCTGAGCCTGCAGTGGAGTGGCTGCGGCACGGTCAACGCATTGCAGATTCGTCGCACTTGAGGGCTGTTGGTGGCGCGCTGCAGTTGCATCATGCGACTAGGTCACTGGCCGGGCCGTACGAATGCCGAGCGCACAATGCTGCAGGAATAGACAGCAAAACCGCGCTTTTGAAATACATCGGTAACATCAAAGGCAAAATTCTGTCACTCTTTCACTGTCCTGCCTTTGCTAACTGTTTTCGTTGCAGTGCCGCCAAGAATTGACAAGTCGAAGAACGTGTATAAGGTTATTTTGGGGGAGCCCATAACGCTGCCTTGCACCATCAAAGTGGCCATTCCTGCAGCTCGTATTCATTGGAGGCGTGGCAACGATTTGTTGCCCAAAAGAAAGTTCAAGGTGCGACCACCAAATCCAGCCTTTGTACGAGGCGACCTTCCTGCAGAGGAGGACGATGCCGAGGAGTACGATGATAATAAATTCGAGCTCATCGATAATTCACGGCTCAGGTTTCATCCCCAAATTGCCGATGCTGGCGATTACGTTTGCGAGGTGACCAACGTGGCTGGAGTCGACAAACATGTCATCACCGTTGTGGTTTTAGGTAAATTCCGTTGGTATAATTGGCATATGCAGCAGTGGCGCCCTTTTCCTGTTTTGCATGATTTGCTTTGTTATCTGCTTTATGCTGTGCTTTTGATATGTCCTGGATTCCTTTCAAAATTCCCCCTTCGTGAATGATTTTAGACCTACAGTTGCAAACCTGCTTATTTTATAGATCCACCCTACATATCTCCATTTAACAAAGATCTGGTCGTCGTAAAGCGACGGGACTCGGTGACCCTCCCGTGCTCGGCCACGGGCTATCCGGCGCCCACTGTATCATGGCTGAAGGACAACAACCCCATTCCCTTAGGAAGACCTAGCAAAAAAGTCGATCCGGGATCGAACAGGGAAAGTAGCCGAGACGTGCTTTTCGAAGGCTTGCGGGAAAACCTTTACCTAGAAAATGTTGTTTTAGCCGATGCTGGGTTTTATACCTGCATTGCAGTCAACGAGGCTGGACGAGCCACCTTTAACTACACTATCATCGTGCAAGGCAAGGCTATACAACTGTTTGATTTATTTATTTGCCAACAAGATTTTGATTTCAAATGTTGGTTGCAGATCCACCGAAGATCAGCGAAAGCAATCCTCGGCGGATCGAAGCCATTGCTGGGAAGCCCGCACGTATTGACTGCAAGGCAAGCGGTCATCCGGCTCCCCTCAGATCATGGAAAAAAGCTGGCGTGCTCTTGGATCCGTCCAAGCTAACTTTTTTGAAAAATGGGTCCTTGTTTTTGAAGGCAGTTGTTCCGGGCGATGCCGGGACATACTCCTGCAATGCGAGCAACGAGGCTGGACATGATGAGTTGAACATAGAGGTTGCCGTGTTAGGTAGGATTAGCAAGGGCAAGTTGCAGCGCTTCCAGGAAAACGTAGTTACACCTGGTTTTATTGTTTCACGAGTTTAGTGGCCCCCTCAGTGATCCCTGGCACACTTCAAACTCACACTGAAGTGTTTCTGGGCAATTCTGTGATTCTTGATTGCCCGGTCATCGCAACGCCTTCGCCGACAATCACATGGTCTAAAGTAAGCAGTTATTCGTTTGTCTAAGCATACCCTAATGTAAATACAGTTTTTATTGGTTCATTTAGGAAAGAACAGTAAATATTTTCCACTATTTATCTATTTCTTTTTCCAATTTTTATTCTCCAGAATGGTGTTACAATCGGCCAGAATTTGGCCGAGAAGGACCATCTCTATGTCCGCAAGAATGGCACGTCACTCATCATTCCAAAAGCAAAGCCAACCGATTCGGGCGATTACGTCTGTGCGGCAGTGAATACAGCAGGGAAGGCAAACCTAACCCTGACGTTGGCAGTGCTTTATCCTCCCGAATTTTTAGAAAAGGATTACGACGCTGATGTCATCATAAACGAAAATCAGAACCTGGAGCTCAGCTGTGCTGTTGATGGCCAGCCCACGCCAACCGTTTCATGGCTTCATGATGACCGTATACTGATCGCTGATGGCGTGACAATGGAGATCGACAATGACGGACTTTTGATTCACGGCATGCAGGAATCGGATGCTGGATCATACACCTGCCAAGCCAAAAATAAAGTTGGAGTATCTGAGCGTCTGTTCAATGTCACAGTTTTTGGTGAGTTGGATATGCAGCTATGTTGTCTTTGGCTCCAGTTATGAGCCATTGTAGGCTATTATCCAATCCTTATTTGCAAACTGGAAGCCTATGGTCTTCAGCAGCATTTTAGCTAATAATTTGTCTATTGTAGTTGCTCCTAAGTTTCATGGACAAGATAACGAAAAATATCAGGCAGTGCTTGGCCAGTCCGTCGAATTGTTGTGTCATGTTCAGGGCAATCCACCCCCTTCGATCACGTGGCTACGTGAAGAGAAGCTCATGAATTCCCCGAGCGAGAAGGTCCAACTTAAAGATTCGAATCGCATTCTGAGAATTACAGCCGTTGCAAAGTCGGACGCTGGGGAGTATGTTTGCAAGGTGGAGAATCCTGCCGGCGTCACCAGCAAAACAATACTGCTGGAAGTTTTAGGTGTGATGCATGCAGTAGATAGCTCGGGTTGAATTACGAATAATCCTTTGTGGTACTGTCAAGGTTTGGAGGAGTAATTTGCACACTCGTACCATTGCAGTTCCACCTGTGGTTGCCCTTCCAGGAGTTGATCCAGCTCGTATTAAGAAGGTTTTCCAAAACGCTGATGTTGAGGTCGAGTGCTTAGCCAGTGGATATCCACCGCCTGCACTTACATGGATGAAGGACGGTATACTCATTAGCGAGACAGTAGAGCAACGCTTAAGTTTGAGGTTGCAGCGCATAGACACCAGTGCTGAGGGGCGCTATGTCTGTTCGGGATCAAACGCTGCTGGCCAGTCGGAAAGAGAAATTGCCGTCGAGGTGTTGGGTACGAGAGTAAGCTTTCATCTTTTGATACATTTCGGTTATTGCCCCTGACACAATACCTGGCAAGTTCCCACCCATTTTTCAAATCGCGACAGGCGAATGGCCCTTCATCGCAATTTTCTTCGTTTTCAGTTCCCCCTTTCATAGAAGGCCAAGATGGCAATAGTGACGACATAGATGTCCGACAGATCCTCATTGGTGTGCCCATCATTCTGCATTGCCCTGCAGGAGGGAAACCCGCTCCTGAAATCGAGTGGTACAGAACCTTAGGGGGCGCCCTGCATAAGGTGAGATCAGATAACAATGTTGTTATGATAGACGGCGGCAAACGCCTCAGGATTGCTCAACCGTCCACCGAAGATGCCGGACACTACTCTTGCATCGCTGTCAACGAAGCTGGTGGAGCAGAGAAGAAGTTTAAAATCGACGTTTTAGGTAAAGAAACACTTTTGTTTCCTTCTACGCTCGGGTTTCTACGCTTGTGTGAAGAAATAAATACATTGCGTAGTATAACTTATCATGCAGCTTTTTGTAGTTATTTTCTGCGATTTTCTGCGTTTCTCCATTGCAGTTCCTCCTTCAATAAAGCAAGATGAAATCGATACTGGTTCTGCAGTGATAAAGGCGATATTCAACCAAAAATTAGTTCTTCACTGTCCGGTTTCTGCTGGTTACCCACCACCCGAAGTGTCTTGGCTGAAGAATGGCATGCCAGTAAGCACAGAGGATCCAAACGTAGAAATCGACAAAGTTTCCAACCAGCTGTTCATCCTAGCGGCTCGGGGCAATACGGCGGGAGGCTACACGTGCATAGTTAAAAATGCCGCAGGCTCAGCCGAAAAGGAATACTTGGTCGATGTCGTTTGTAAGTCGATTTTTGTTGCCATTTTTAAAAAACTTTACATAAGCATGGTTTGCGTAATCATTCGACACCTTACTTTCCTGAAAGTTCCCCCTCAAATCGATGTCCAGTTGGACAAGCTTGACAGGCACCCAACTGTGCTGCATAACCGACCGGTGACACTGATCTGTCCCATCAGAGCAGCCCTCGAGCAAACCATTTTCTGGATGAAGGATGGAAAATCCATCACGAATAACGACAGTGACAACGTGGTCATTTCAGCGGATGGTCTGAAGTTGAAAATCCATCGATCTCAGGAGGATGACAGGGGACGTTATTCATGCATGGCATCCAACGAAGCAGGGGAGACCAATGTAGATTTTGATGTAGATGTCCATGGTAATAGACTAGTTTTACTTTTCTGATCTAATATTTAAATGAATTTATTTTAAGCAGTCGTATTCAAAAATGACCCATCTCTGTTTTCAGTACCCCCAAAATTATCGCAAGCGGATAAAATTAAATCGAAAATAATTGCAACAGAAAACAGCTCCATTGTTGTTGAGTGTCCAGTTGATGGTCATCCATTGCCAGTCATCACTTGGTTGAAGGATGGGCACCTCCTCACCGTCGACACTTTTAGCAAGTGAGCATGTGAACAGCAAAATCCTTAAGTTTTGCCACATTTTTGATTTTAATAGTTTCGACTTGCAACCTCTGATAATTGTCCATTTCCAGCATCCAGTTTGAAAACGATAATCGCCATTTAGTCATAGGAAGATTAACGTTTAATCATGGCGGCGTCTACACCTGTGTGGCTTCAAACGAAGCAGGTTTCATGGAGCAGAACTACAACGTTGTCGTGCAAGGTGAGTAGAATTTCCACTATTCAAGAGTTTCGAATTAAATGCAGAAGTTAATTTTACTGCATATTCGTCAGTGCCTCCGAAACTGGACACGAAAGATATTGATGTTAGACCTAGCATTTCCTTGCACCGCCCGCTTACCATTACCTGTCCTGTGTCTGGCACCCCACCACCTGCGGTCAAGTGGTTCAAGGTGAGGAGTTTAACTTACACGTGTTTTACAAATCTTCATAATCATCGATCTGATATTGTCTTAACAAAAAATGAAATTTTACAGGACGGGAAACCACTTCACCAAATTAGGGACTCAAATGTTTATGTGATGGCGGATGGGCGACGGTTGAAATTGAGAAGAGCTCGCGTAGAAGACGCGGGCAATTATAAATGTGTAGCTTACAATGACGCTGGTAAAACCGAACAGGAATTTGTCCTCACTGTGCAAGGTAAGCTCGGCATTCTGACGATAATTAAGTCCTTTAATTACATGTAGCCTACATTGGCAATGTAAATAAGACGCGCATATATAAATTCAACATTTTTCAAATGCATAGATCAGTGCCTGGCATAACGCGTTGTTCTTGTTTTGCACCATACCCTCAGTTCCTCCCACATTTCAGACTGATGAAAATGACGATCTCAACTCGGGCCAAAATGCAGAAGCTGTTGAAGGTGGCACGGCTGACATTTTCTGCAAAGTCAAGGGCATTCCTGATCCGACGATTATTTGGTTGAAAGATGGGCGACTGATCGGTGTCTTGCATGCAAACTACAGCGTTGAAGACCTTCTGGAATCCAATTTGCTCTTACCAGGCTTTGCTAATGATCAACCGCCGGATCACTTTGACATCATGTACAATGGCCACATGTTGCGCATCCACGATGTCCAGGTGGAGGATGGCGGCCTGTACACGTGTATAGCATCAAATATTGTTGGCAGCGTGGAGAGGAATTTCGACCTAGATGTGCTGAGTAAGTGCCTGTATTGCAGTTTGGAGGAATTTAAGATTTGGAATTATAAATAAATGCAGTGTTCAATTTCGACAAATATTTCTAGTTCCTCCAAAAATCATCGGCGTCCAGCATGAGAGTCTACAGGTTTTAACAAACCGTCAGGTTATATTGGAGTGTCCCGTTGAAGCAAATCCACCCGCTTCTATTGTTTGGCTTAAAGTAAGTCTTGCGTTTGATGGAATTGATAGATATTGACATGGACACGATTTTTATACTTCCATAATATGAAATGCAAAAAAATACTTGAAATAATTTGTAATTTTTAGAACGATCAATTGGTAACAGTCCAGGCGTTCGGCAGCACACTAATACGTATCCCAAACGGTGGACGGCAGCTCCACATTTCACGCACACAGGCAATGGATTCTGGGGGCTATACTTGCGTTGCAACTAATGCTGTTGGGCGAGCCACAAAACATTTCAAACTAAATGTCCTAGGTAATGGCATAATATAAATTGTGGCGAGTTTTTGTTTTAAACTTTTGTTAGAGATATGATACATCGTTAAATATTTTTAACACGTTTTACTCTAGTGCCACCCATCATTTCTATGCCAAACACTCAGGCTGTCCTCAAACTTGGTGAAAACTTAGCAATAGAATGCCACGCGAAGGGCAACCCTGCACCTTCCATTTTGTGGTTGAAAGATGGAAGACTTTTTCATTTTGAAGAACTGAAAACCTTGGTATATTTTAGCTTTCGCCAATCCTTTCCTCTCTTAAAATTGCATGTTTGGTCGCATAATACACGAGTTATTTTGCAGGGTTTAACGATAGCATCTAACAATCAACAGCTGATTATTCAAGATGCCATTCTTGCCCACATTGGCCGCTACACCTGCTTGGCGTCGAATGAAGCTGGGGCTAGTGAGAAAGATTTCCACTTGGACGTTATTGGTAATAATTGCATTGTTCGTTTTCACATTTCATGAGTGTCAAAAATAAACAAGAATGATTATTTATCGACGACTGGAACGAAGGTAACAGCGTCAGAACACTATGCATATTCGTTAAAGAAACTAACCACACAAAAAAATGTTATACTGGAAACATTGTTAATGGCCAGCAGAGTAAAACATCTTTCTCTGATATTGAAAATATTGTGTGATTGTGTTAATGTTCAGTAATGGTATAAAAAATTATTGTTGTGAAATGGGTTTTTTTACAGAAATATGCATGGTGATCTGATGTTGTTGGTGCCAATCGTCAAAAAATCATCATTCTTGTTTTCTGTACCCAAAACAACAGCAAATGTACATTCACTACTATGTAGTAAGGATATGAGATAGTATATTTTTTTCTAAAATTCCTGTTGGACATTGACTACTTGAAGAATATCTTTTTATCACTCCAGCTCCCCCTGTGATGGCCAAGCTGCCTGCGCATCTTCGATCCCTTACAAGCCTGCTGAATGATCCAGTGAAAATCGAGTGCCCAATTATGTCTGGTCATGTGTCTGAGACAAAATGGCTGAAGAGCGGACTCCTGGTAGATCCTTCGAGTGATCCCTTCTTACACGTCAGCTCTGACGGGAGACTGCTGCAGTTGATCCACGCTCGTGAAAGCGATTCTGGAGAGTACCAGTGTGCAGCTTCTAACGAAGCTGGCCAATCGTTTTACAATTTTCAGCTTGAAGTATTGGGTAACTATTATTGAAGGTGCCTGGTTTACTACCAGCATGATCTTTCTGTCAGTGCTTAATATCGGAAAATGGCGAACTTTGAACTTTTATCTAGTTCCGCCAAAAATTGACTCGCCTCTCGAGGATGATAATGGCCCTAATTATGTGACCGAGGACTACGCTGTCGATTTTAAGTGCTACGTAAGCGGGAATCCACATCCGACTGTTTCGTGGTGGAAGGATGGACAGGTATTTTCATTTCTCGATCTCTGTCTTTTTTCGTCTTTTTCTATTCGATAATTTTTTATTTTTTAAACTAGGAACTAGAAAGCGCCGATCAGGCACCCATTGATCATTTAGCCATGATGCAGCTGTTGGAGGACAAACAGCACTTGCACATTCCGTCCGCGCAACTTGAGGATGCGGGACAGTACACCTGCATTGCAAACAGTTCTTCAGGAACGAGGCAAAGGGAATTCCATCTAGATGTTCAAGGTATAATAGGCAGTGCTGCCCTAAAACTAGTCTTCGTCAACTTTTTGAAGGTAACAACTCATTTCAGTGCCTCCGAAAATCAGTCCAATCCTAGTCACAAATGTCACTACGAATTTGCACCACCCTGTTACGTTGCACTGCCCCATACTAAGGGGCACACCAGATCCCGAGGTGGCATGGATTAAAAATGGGCTCCAATTGGGCCCTTTTACAGACACAAACCTAGAGGTGAAGTCATGTAACATTTTCGAAAGTCTTTGAAAGCCCATTTTGTATTTATGTCTAAATGCTTTCGTTCTTTAGATTACAAATAAGGGAGGAGTGCTCCGTTTACATCGCAGCAAACTGAGCGATGCAGGGACATACACGTGTCTCGCTACCAATATGGCTGGCAAGGATCAAGCACTCATTTCTTTAAGTGTTCATGGTAAGTGTACGCCGAAGCATTATTATAATTAGTGCCCTTGAATAATCGTGTTTTGTCGCAGTTGGGCCGAAAATTGATCACTCTAACATCGGTGGTCCAATCACCGCGATTGTCAACCAGACCGTTGTGTTCGAGTGCCCAACAACTGGACACCCTTCCCCCATAATCGAATGGCTTAAAGATGGTAAGCTGTTAACCGAGGAAAACTATGATGACAACCCTAGAATACATGTACTGCAAAATTCTGACGCCATTGACTCTGGGAACAAAAGGAGATTTCAACTGAGTTCTGGTAACTACAATTTAGCTGATTATGGTTTTTATTACTCACTTTGTATGCATGATTTTTATTTTCATTACCAGGGGGTCAAACCTTTCGCTTAACAAAAATCCAACTGAGGGATGAGGGGATCTATGAATGTGTTGCCACAAATGCCGCAGGACAGGATCGGGTTAAATACGAAGTGGACATTTTAGGTCAGTCACTGCTTTATTGCGCTTGAATTAATTTTGTGATGCTAAGATAATATATTCGTCGTCTGACGATTTTTTTTAACAATCCATATCACAATTTTTATTATATATTTATTTTTATAATATTGGGATCAATTTTGCTACTGTGATATTTAATGTGTTGTTCTATGATCTCTCTTGGAACAGTTCCACCTAGTGCCCCTGATTCTGAGAAAACCAAGATTCGGCAAGTGACTGAGGGCCAGTCCATAGCTCTGCCTTGTGCAATTAGTGGGGATCCACAGCCCAGAATAATTTGGTTGAAGGACGGGCAAGTCGTCGAGCAGAAGTACGAAGTCAACGGAAACTCGTCCTTGCACCTGCTCAAGACGCAGGCCAGCGATGCTGGAAGATACACTTGTTTGGGTACCAGCATTGCCGGAAGCGTAGAACTAGATGTGGATTTGGAGGTTTTAGGTGAGAAATGTGTTCCTCGTCGACATTAGTGGAACAATTTGTTTAGTGAGCTATAATACTGCATTGATTGACAGTGACACCTCGCATCCATGCTATACCCGATGCTCTGAGCATACAAATCATCGAAGGCAGCTCCTTGTCCCTCGAGTGCCAACCGAGTGGCATTCCATTTCCAAAGGTGTCGTGGATGCAGAACGATAGCGAAATACTGGACCAAACAGACATTTCACGTAATCTTCAGCTTTCGCATAATAGTCAGAGGCTTCACTTAGAAGGGGCGAAAACAAATTACAGTGGACGATACACGTGTTTTGCGGAGAATTCTGTAGGAATGACTCACCATGTCTTTATTCTCCAAGTTATGGGTATGTCAGCATCTTGACCATTAACGTGTGCCTTGTATCAACATTTTTATGCATTTACTTTTCTGACAAAGCGTGTGTAAGCCAAAATTCCCTAGAACATTCAAGGCCCCATACAGACCAAGGGGTAAATGGTGACCAAAAGATACCCCTTTCCATTGAAAAACACGAAAGGGTATCCCATTTTGTTAATAAAAATGTTATATTGCTTTGGCTAATTGGGCTAATTGACCCATATTTAGCTACATTGTAACTGATACATGCTGTATGTCTCGAAAAATTAATCGATTGCTATTTGGACACATCTAAATACACGTCAATAGTATAGGCCAAAATTATAACACTGTTATGCATTCCAGTGCCACCCCGATTTGGTGATGGTTATCTGGAGTCCAACTATACAGGATTGGTGAACGAGAACATCACCTTGGATTGCCCAGCGACTGGCATACCACAACCCCGGTAGGTATGTTTTATGATATTTCACACAATTATTTTTTCATTAATTATCAGCTGGAAATAAGGAAACGTCAGGTAGAAACGAATGTCTTATATGGGAATTCTCATTCAATTCCATATTTAGCATTTTGTGGTATAAAGCATCCCAGATGCTTTTGCCAAATGGTCATGTGAAAATTTCGAGAGATGGCACCAAGCTAACAGTGACCAATATGCAACTTTCTGACAAAGGCCAATATGCCTGCTTGGCTACTAATGAAGCTGGTACGAACGACAGGGAAATGACTATTGATGTCCTAGGTATGCGAAAGTTCATGTTTTCTTAATCCAGACGCACTTTCAGAAAAAGTTTATTGCAAGTGTTGTACGACATTGCAGACTTTAGAATGTGACATTGTTTTGCAGTTCCTCCTGCAGTGGAAGGATCGAGCAATGAACCAGAGCTTTTGGTGGTAGTAGCCCACCAATCAGCCATTCTGGAATGCAACGCAAAGGGCATCCCACCACCAACGATCACGTGGTTAAAAAATGACGAATCTTTACCGACAGATTTCAAGAGCCGCACTTTACTGAAAGAAAATGGGAGGTTTTTAGAAATAATTCAGACGTTGCCGCAAGATGATGATACGTACACCTGCCTCGCCGAAAATGAAGCCGGAGCTGTGGAAAAGGACTTCCGATTAGATGTCATAGGTATACTTAAGTTATTATTACGATTTTCATCATTCATGGCCATACCCACTAAAAGTGATATCAATTAATTAGATCTATCTCTGATTTTAGTACCACCAGGCATTGATTTAGCACAGCCAGTTCAGCTGCTTCAAGCCATCACAGGTCATACCCTGGCCATCGAATGCCCCGTCAAAGGAGATCCTCTGCCGAAAGTGACATGGTTGAAAAATGGTCAGCCTTTGGAGGCATCAGATCGCTTATCCATTCTGAAAAGGGGCCAAGTTGTATATCTGGAAAGTGCGCGCCAAGCTGACGAAGGAGACTACAGCTGCTTGGCGGCCAATGAAGCCGGAAATAGCCAACGAGAATTCATTGTGCGGATTCTCGGTAATACAATGATGTGTTTTTAAAAAAATGAAGCCAAACATTGAGAAGCTACATTATAATGTGTTTCTATAATACTGCTTGCGAATTTTAGTCCCTCCAACAATTACTGATGCCAATGCAAATGAAGACGTTTCCGTAGTTGCATACCGTTTCCTTCGCCTGGATTGCCCTGCATCCGGTAGTCCACAGCCGGAAATAATCTGGCATAAGGACGGTGAGAAACTGAACGTTACCTCACCTTTCTTGAACCCGTTTGATTTCCAACTAGCATTTGGATCCGCTTTGCAAGTCCAAAGGTAATCTGGCAAACTTTACTTATTGATGGAAAAATTATGCTGCTGTTCTCATAACTCTGTCTTTAGAGCGCTGCCAAGCCACAGTGGGATTTACACGTGCGAGGCGATCAATGTTGCTGGTTCAGTGCAGAAATCATTCAACGTCAGTGTTTGGCGTAAGTTGGTTAAAAATTTCAGCCTTTGTTAAATTGCTGCACGTTTTATTACTTGGCTCCAGAACAATGAAATCTTGGATTATAAGCTTGTAATAACGTAGAATCAATGTTATAAGAAAAACATTCAACCATTAGTAATTTCACTGAATATTTTGTTTGGATTCAGGCGTCCCTGTGTTTTATGATGATTTTATCGCACATGGCCACATTTCTCGTAAAGCAAACAGTAGTGTGTTACTGTCATGTCTGTCAGACGGCTTGCCACAGCCAGTGGTGTCATGGTATAAGGATGACCAAGTAAGAACAGAAATTTGCAATAATTTCGTCCTTAAATACAGTTCTTCATTGCTTAGAATCGATCCAAGGCGTTTCAGAAAGGGATAGAAAATGTCGATAAATTCAATAAAATGTCATCCAACATCAAACATTTGCCCCAAGCCAAATGAATTGAATGTTATAACTGCTAATTAAATGTTTGTACCATAGCCTCTGATGACGAGTTGGAACGGCAGCGGTACGGATGCTCTCAGTAACCACGAGCTTCTGCTGCCCAGCGTCGACGTGACTGACTCTGGTCGCTATCGTTGCGTGGCCAACAACATAGCTGGTAACGCGTCCAAGGAATTCACTCTCAGCGTCATGAGTAAGTAAGAGTAAACATATTTTCATTAGATTTGCAACATTTTAATTCGCTAAAATTTCTCAATTTGCTGCTTTCTTTATTCAGAGCCACCATCTTTTGAGCATGTCTTCGATGCCCATATCCGCGCTACCATCAACAAGCGAGTCGACTTGCCGTGTCACGCCACTGGAACTCCAAACCCGCGAATTTCATGGTCCCGCCTCTCTCTGTCCCTTACGGAATCAACCGCCGCGCAACACCATCACCCTGTAGGCAGTACTCTGATGTTTCCTTCAGTTCGCCTTCAAGACGAGGGTGTCTACACCTGCACGGCGACCAATGATGCGGGTGCTATCAGCCGAAACGTGACTTTGGAGGTTCTCGGTGAGGATGGACTTTTTAGGAGCTCATTGGATTTGCTAATGAGCGGATTATGAGACAATTTTGTTTTCTTGATGTAGTGCTGCCTTCTATTGCTGAAGGTCCATCTGATGTCGCAGTTATCAGGGGACAGGATGTCGTCATACCCTGTCATGCCAAAGGAAAACCATTACCGAAAGTGATATGGAAGAAAGAATCCGAGATAGTGGTATATAAAGGAGGTAAAATTAAACAAGCGCGTGAAAATAAGATACAAAGAAGGGAGATGTAAAAACTCAATCTCGCTTCGTTGATGTAGGCTATTCAAGTCTGCCCGATGGAAGCTTGTCAGTTAGTGCTGTCAATATGGATCATGCGGGCACATACACTTGCATAGCGGTCAACGACGCTGGCTCCAAACATGCACAGAGGCATTTGAGAGTGCATGGCAAGTGAATCGAAGGTGTGATTGCACATAAACTGGTCAAATTAAGGTTTCTGATAAACACGTTTGCCTCCTTCAAGAACCTCCACAAATATCGCCAGGGCAGCAACAGCGTTACGTGACCATTCGTGGCCATGATGCGACTTTGGAGTGCTCCAGCACGGGCCATCCTACGCCGCAAACAGTGTGGGAACGCAACGGCGAAGCAATCGACATCCGGCAGCCAACTTTCAGTCTCCTGCCTGACGGCGGACTGCAGATTTCCTCGGCAAGCTCATCCGACATGGGAACATATCACTGTGCTGCGCAGAATGTGGCTGGAAAGGACGTGCGCGACGTGGAGCTCATTGTTATGAGTGCGTATTCATTTTGATACACGCTGGGGGTCTGGGAATATGGAAAGGTAATGAGATTTAAATAAGCTCTTTCAAACTTAGTCCCTCCGAAAATTGAATTGAACGGTACAAGGAGGACGCATTTTATTCCACGAGGATTTTCTGCTCGTCTACCGTGCCGTGCTTCTGGCTACCCCTTCCCCACCATATCGTGGCTGCGGGACGGTGTTCATCTTGCCGCAGACGTAAACGGCGACCTGCACCTGGAGCACGTAAAGGCATGTTCAGGACGCGTTTAACATTCACATGGTGTGCCTCGCTTTGGCGCTCTTATACAAGTGCTTTCTTGCATGCAAAAGGTAGAAGATGCCGGAAAGTACACCTGCCGTGCTACCAATGACGCTGGACGCGACCACGCCGAGATCCTCATAGAAGTTCACATGTCACCGACCATCACTTCTCCTCCAACCACTCAACAAGTCGCTCTGGGTGGACTGGCACGGTTCACCTGTGGCGCAGACGGAATACCGCAGCCAGCCATTACGTGGCTGCACAACGACGTGCCTGTTATCGGTATTTTACCTTGATCAATACACCAAATAAATAACAACACAATTTTCCCTAAGAATGAAGCCATAAATCGTTTTTCCCAAGGTTCTCCCTCAGTGGTCAATGGAAAATCCATCTTGACCCTAGAAGTTGTGCAATTTGACGATGCAGGGAAATATACTTGCTTAGCCAGTAGTGTCGCTGGAGAAAAACGGGCCGATCCACAGCTCACTATCTTGGGTATGTCTTTGGTTTACTCATTTTTGTAATTCTCCAAGTTGGTCCAAGCACACTCATAATACCAATTCCTAAATAACTACACTCCAATTAAAGAATTAGTTGTGGTTCAACAAAATATCTCCACATCTTATTTGTAGTGCCTCCACGGATAGTTCGTCCACCTGGCGATCACGCCGTGCATCGCGGCGCTTCCCACGTCTTGTCATGCGACGTTGAAGGCGACCCTTACCCGAGCATTTTTTGGACAAAAAACGGACGACGTTTGGAGGTACAGACCACCGCTAATGATGGCTATTTGTTTTTGGACAAGGTGCAGCCGACCGCTGCAGGCATTTACAGCTGCATTGCCACAAATGCCGTAGGGGTTGCTGAAAGCTCTGGGTCCTTGAATGTGTTAGTGGAACCAGTGTTCACCATACAACCACGTGACACAGGTAACTATCAAGACGTGTTCTCTATTACAGCCCTCCTTAAGTCAATAGTGTCAACTATGACAAAAATGTAGCTATAGGTTTTCTTACTTTTTTCATGTTAGTGGTGGAATTAGGAACTTCCGGAATTTTGGATTGCCAAGCCAAGGGCGATCCAGCGCCCACTGTCCATTGGTCAAAAGACGGAAACCCATTAAATGACGAGGACCAGAGCAGAATTATTCTCGGCAATTCTTCGTTGCAATTGGTTGCGGTGCAGTTATCGGAGGAAGGGGTGTACGAATGCCTTGCAGAGAACAGCTTAGGTAGAGTGGCTGCACAAGCCACGGTTGCGATCATGGGTAAGACAATCAAAACTAAATCTTTCCTAAAAAATGCATTTTCTGGTGTGATTTAATGGTTAAATATCCTTAGCTAACTAAACAGCGAGGTATTTTTGTGTATAATTTAGTTCACGGCTCATGGTCATCATGGAGTTCATGGGACATCTGTTTGGCATCTTGCGGCCAAGGCGTCCAGACTCGCCAACGCACTTGCGATAACCCGCTTCCTCGTCAAGGAGGGCATTCGTGTAATGGGCCCTCGATGGAATCTCGGCCTTGTTTATCAAATCCATGCCCGGGTAAGTTTTTAGCCATGGATTGAATTTATGATTTCAGATGGAATGCATTGATAAGAATGACTAGGATGCTTGAAAGCAATGTGAGAAAGAACGTTTTGCGGGTATACGTGTACAGTATATACGTGAACTAGGCCACTTCAGTAATTTTTATCATTTTCAATTTTCTTTAAGTTAACGGGGCATGGAGCGAGTGGCAAATGTGGCAAGAGTGTAGCGCTCCGTGTGGCAAAGGCATCAGGGTTCGCACACACGCTTGCGATGCTCCGGCACCGTCCAATGGTGGACTGTTTTGTGCAGGGGATACAGAAGAGATAGAGCCTTGCATAATTAAGGAATGCCCTGGTAAACTGAATTTGCATCATAAAGAGTTAGCATTTATTATTGCGTAATTATTTAACCAATTTCAATTCCGTTTGTTAATTCCTACAAAAGTGAATGGTGGATGGGGTGCATGGTCGCCTTGGTCGTCTTGCAGCGTCTCTTGTGGCGAGGGCATGCAAAAACGAAGCCGGATGTGCGACAACCCACGTCCTCAACACGCGGGTCAGGAATGTGTAGGGAATTCGACAGAGGCCCAGGCGTGTGTTAGTAATGATTGCGAAGGTAAGGACTTAAATGGTCTTGGTAGGTAATTTGAATATCTGTCGTCGAAGTAATTAAAAAAACTAATTCCATTTCTAAAATGAAAACAAATATCTGAAAATCTGGTAACCACCAGCACAATTTCTGATATATTCAAATTTTTTAATTCAGTTCATGGCCAGTGGGGACCATGGACAGTATGGTCCTCGTGCTCACAGTCCTGCGGCGGTGGCGTCCGTGAGCGCAGCCGACTGTGCGACTCCCCAACACCTCGCAATGGGGGCCGAGAGTGTACCGGACAGGGCACCCAGACGGACTACTGCCACAACGACCCTTGTCCCATACACGGGAATTGGGGGCCTTGGGCGGACTGGGGCGAATGTTCGGTCAGCTGCAATGGCGGTCAGAGGCGGCGCTTCCGGGCGTGCAACAATCCGCCTCCGAACTTTGGCGGACGAACATGCGCCGGTCCAGGGCAGGACACCGAGGCTTGCAATACCCACCGCTGCCCCGAGCACGGCAACTGGGCGCCGTGGAGCGAGTGGACCTCGTGCTCGGTGACCTGCGGCAGCGGAGTTCGGCAACGGCATCGCTCGTGCACCAATCCACCACCGAGGTTTGGGGGACGGCGGTGCTCTGGAGACGATTCTCAGGAAGAGCAATGCGCTCAGGAACAGTGTCAGGGTTAGTAAAATTGTTAGTTGTGTTCTTCATGAAAAGCATATCATAGTTGAGACGAGATTATTTTTGAAAATATTATACTGGGTCAAGCAGCAGTTAAAGACTTCATTCTTCTTAAAACTGAATGTAACTGAAGTTATTGAATATGCTCCTAGAAGCCACTTTCGCGAAATCTCTGCAAAGTGTGATTGGATTTTCTCATTGTTTTTCAGGCGCTCCTATCCATAGCGTTGGTAATCTTTTAGGAGCGATCAATGGGCAGGACGTTGGTCTATCACCAATCACTGCCAATATTACTCAGTCAGGATCACGCACTACTGTCACAGCCAGCATTGGAAATTTACCTGCAGATGCCGGTAATTACGACAAAAACCTATAAACAGTATTTTGATAATTATACACACGTCTATTCAATGCGTTCGTCTTTCCCCAATAGCTAACTGGCTTAGGACATTGCCATCGCTGATATCGCCAATATACTGGACACTGGCTCACGAGATCGGTCAAGCTGCCAATGGCTATACCTTGACAAAGGGCTATTTCCTGAGGGATACGCAGGTGGCGTTCACCACAGGTAACGAGTCAGTGAGACTTTTGAATACAGTATCGCAATCATTATGCACAGCGTTTATAATATGTAGGCGAAATTGTGAAAATGACCCACGTTGCACGAGGGCTTGACGCGTCTGGAGCATTTTTGGTGGATGTTGTGGTCGGCGGGGACGTGCCCGATTTCCCGTCGGATGAAGCCGTCATTTTGGATAAATACACTGGTGATTAGTCAAACACTGTTAACAAATAGCCAGTTTAGTGCTTTTAATTTGAGTAGCACCATGTTGGCTTTCGAACAGAGGACTATGTTCAGACTGGGCCGGACTCCCTTAGTGCGATGTCCATCCGAACCTTCCAGATGAGCGGCTACACGCTTCCGTACGCTTGGAATCACAGCATACACTACGACGAAATAAACGGGCGGATGCCATATTTGGTCCAGCGTTTGCACGTGGACGATATCAAGGCAAAATATGACGAAGTGAATGAGGAGCTCGAAATAGCCGTGTCTGCTATCATCACCAAAGGAACGCCTAGCAACCGATGCCCAGCCGGATTTGTTTTGCATTCGAGTGGCACATTTTGTCAAGGTATGTCATGAAATGATGCATATATGCCATGCTTTTATCATCGCTGGTAGTCTTTAAATTGATAAATATTTGTGTCAACAGTAATGGAACACTAGTTTGACGTTTTCCTTGCAGATGAAGATGAATGCAAAGTAAAGCATCCTTGCTCGCATGGCTGCTCAAACACGCTAGGGAGCTTTTTGTGTTTTTGCCCTAAAGGGTACACATTGGGGCCAGACGGGTGGAATTGCCAAGGTAACAATTTCCAAAACGTAGTAAAATCCATTAAATTCTTGTCTCCTTGTATGGAAAACCAGTTATTCTTTAAAGTAACATTCCATTATAAACAATTTCGGCATTGAGTCCCCTAAACCTGAATAAATGTTATGACCCATCAGACATGGATGAATGCCAGCTGGGCTTCAACGATTGTTTCCCAGCCGAATGCGAAAACACCATAGGTTCATTTCGATGCCTTTCGGCGTGTGGGCCCGGATTTCAGCGAACTTCATTTGGGCTTGGTTGCCAAGGTGCGAAACACAGAATCGTTCATTTGTTCATATAAAACTGAAATCTTAATCATAACCATAATATTCAATTATTTCAGACATTAATGAATGTGTGGAACAGCCTGAAGTATGTGATCAGTTGTGCTTGAATCTAATGGGCGGGTATCGATGCGATTGCAACAATGGTTACCGTTTAATCGGTGGATCAACTTGCAAGGGTATGGTATATTTTCATGATTTACAGAAAGCTTTTTGGTGCTTTAAAATTCGGTTTAAGCTACGTGCTGTGTGCCAGCAAGTTGGGTCATCCTATAAATCCGAACAATACTAACCATGTTATCTTTATTGACAGATATTGATGAATGTGAGCAAATTGAGAGTCCATGTAGCCACAATTGCCAGAATACACCTGGGAGTTACATATGTTCTTGTCCTGCGGGATACAGTTTAAGTGATAACGTCCGTTGTGAAGGCATGATTCGATTTTCATTTTATGTGAAGAAGGCTTGAAATTAAACATGTACAGCGATAAAATTTAATGTGGAAATTGGCGATCGCTAAATTGTGGATCTTGATTTATTGGTGAGCAATAATAATATTCTTTTTTTTTACCAGACGATGACGAATGTTTGACCGGCACTCATAATTGTAACGAACAGCAGGAGTGCCGGAACACAGCAGGCAGCTTCATATGTGCCAATTTGTGTGCAAAGGGATTTATTTTTCATCATAATGGATCCTGCATCGGTAAGTCCAATCCGTGGACAAAGTTGCACTGTTCACAATTTTATCGCGAGGTTTTCAAACTGGGAAAGATATATATTGTTCCAGATACTGATGAATGCCGGCAGGGACAATCTGCATGCCATCCTAGCCAGACATGCGAAAACACAGTTGGAAGCTATGTCTGCACTTGCCCTAGAGGTTTTCGGTCACAGGGAACAGGGCAATCTTGCAAAGGTCTGAAACACTAAATTAATAGCCACACTCAATTATCAGATTTGCTCGATAAATGGTTAACAAGCGATCATGTACAGGCCATACAAGTAGCCTGGAAAAGGTCTCAAACTTGCCATACATTACTATACATGCGTTTAAAAATGTACAAACAATAACCAACCAAAATAAACTTGTATATTGGAATTTTCATAGATGTCGACGAGTGTCAAAGTAACCCAAGCCCGTGCCCATACCGGTGCCGCAACACCAGAGGCGATTACGAATGCATTTGCCCACCAGGCCAAAAACGACTCTCGGATCGCAAGTCCTGTGCCGGTTAGACACTGTCGAAAATCTTATCTTTGATTAGACTAATTTTGGAGTGGATTTTCATTGAAGATTCCTTGTTTTCAGGAATGCATTATTCTGAGGACAATGACAGGTCAAGTCGGCTGTTATCTCTAAAATCGGGAGGTGCGACAGCCAGCCGCACATCCCCGCGTTGCGCTCCTGGATTCCGTTGGGTCGACGGATGGTGCAAAGGTAAATGACTTGGAATTTCGCGTGCACTCTATGTGAAGGATGTTCGACTCCAAATGTTTTGCCGTTGTCAACAGATTTCAACGAGTGCGCAACTGAAGGAAGATGTCAGCACATCTGCGAGAACACAATTGGAAGCTATAAATGTATTTGTCCGTTCGGCTACACGTTAAGCAGCAATGGCCGTACATGCCAAGGTAATTATTTGTTGTGTTCCGGTGAAAAGAAGTTTCCCTTCAGAGGTTATGGTGTGAAACGACAATAATGTTAGCACCTGATTTGAATGTGACTAGAGTTAAAATTTCGTCCCCCTCTGATCCCCCATTTTTACTAACTCAAATAACCTCTAAATTTATGAACATAAGCTGGTGTCGAGCAAATTTTCTTTCTCTCCTTTAGACATTGACGAGTGCGTTGCAGAAGAGGTCGACTGCGGACGAGATAAGGTTTGCTTCAACACGAGAGGCTCGTTCCAGTGCATTGACGCTCCCTGCCCGCCCTTATTCGAGCGAGAAAAGATCACAGGGTACACGGCATTTAATTGCATTTCTAAGCCCAAAATATTCCACAAAACTTGCAGTTTACCACTGCAGCTGCTTCCTCTTTATAGAGGACTTTTTCAAGCTCGTATGATAAGATGAGTTTTTTTACTGGGATAGGGATTGCGTTCTGCCTTGCGAACGCTCGGACGTGCCGTGCCCTCCCGGCGTGAAATACGCTGAAATTTTGACTTTCAAGAGGGTGTCTCTGGCTAGTGGCATCCAAGCCTTCCAGGATTTGGTCAGACTGGTGGCGTACGACCAAGACGGTCAGCACATACCAAGCACAGAGTTCAGCATCACCGAAAACGAGAGTGGAGTCCCGTTCCAGATTCGTAGGGAGAATGGTAAGGGCATCTTGTACACGCTGAGGGCCTTGGATCCGGGTAAGGAGTTTCGAGCGGAAATTTTGGCAACGTCGTACGATGCCTCTCGGACAGTGGTGCACTACACCACCAAGTTTCGGGTGGTGATTTCCGTAGCAGAATTCCCGTATTAATGCCATATGCTGAATTTCTGGATTTCAAGAAAATGCCAGGGCCATCAACGGGCGTGATTGCTCAACAATCCATCATGCAGTGTCGAACGATTTCATTACTGCCAGTGCTCTGATGTCAGAAAATTAGGATATAAAATTGCAAGATCTTGCAAAGGTACAGTAGTCCAATTATTACCGTTACAGTAGATCGCTCTACAGTATTTTATTTCATATGCATCGCCTACCGGTATTCTACATGCTCATTCTCCATGTAATGATGTTCAGATCAGTTATGACCAATTCAGACCATATATCATCAAATCCTTATAGAAAAAAAAACTTTCAATACAATAAATTACAGTACAATGAAATATGGCAGTGATACAGGTTTCGGCTTCAGAAGTAATAACATATACAGTAGGTTACCTGATTTCTCGCTTCCTTTCTACGAACACATGGTCGATGCTCATGCAGTTACACCACAGCATGACCAAAGCGAAATGAACGTTTACGTTACGGTACGTCGATGCGGTAAGTAAATAGCATTTACACATATACGTTGTCGGTGTCTAGTCAAAACACGAAGTGATGGAACTGGGTCAAATCTGCCGACCAATATGGGCCAATCGCATGTTGGCGATTATTTTAGCCTAGTTGCGTACAATCAAATTCTTTCACCGACTGAACAAACATGGAAGCGCTAATCGACAAGCCACATCTCTCTGATTGGCTGACCTCCAGTTCTATCACTTTGTTGTTGGCTCCGCCTACTGCTGTTAGCGCTTACCTGATTGGCTGGGATAGAACAGAATCTTATTCATACGTTTTGACGTTGTGTAGGCCAAAAACGACGCAACGCAGAAACGTGACGCAAATATCTATGCGTGATGAAAGCATGGGGCGCATGCGCAGCTCCGTGACACTATTCACTGTTGTCACATTCCACGAGCAAGCGGTTCGTTCGTGAGCTTGACCTCGAATTTTGAAAATGCAAAATTTTTGTTAGTGTTTCAGCACAATTTTACAGTCATGGCAGAGAAATCGGGAAGAAAGGCTGCGTTTTCAAAGGTATGCCAAAGATGAACGAAAGCATTCATTATACATTATGCTCAAAAACTTATAGCAGGGTTCAAGTTTTGAGATCGATTTTTCATGCAGTTTTGCATTATATTTTGCACAATATATGTGACCTTTCATTTGTTGTAGTGCAGGATAATTGTTCTCCAGTTTCACTGAATGAAAATTTGCGACGGTAAAATCGTAAAATGTCGCTTTCTTTTCAGGATTTCGTAGAGTCGCTGTCAGCTGAGTTATTGCCAGACGTGAAGACAGAGTTGGAGAAGTACATAACGCACCCTAAAGGGCTAATTTTTGATGATCTAGACCGGACCCAGAGGTGTGGTACCTTTGTTTGTAGAAGAGTCCGCTATACTGAATCTGCCTTTAGATACCGCGTATATCAGACGTTTGCATTCCAGACATTGGCATAGAACATCGAATCCTCAAAGCTTGTTTGATGTAGGCCTGGCACCAGTGAATACGACTTTGGAAGTTGAACGAGACTTGAAAACTGGCGCATTGCTAGGTTTCCGTGAGGTATTTTTAGCAGAGTTGAGGGGAAGTTTGAGATTGCATGGCTCATTTTTTAAATTGGATGGACACAAATTCATTCAGGTGGAAATTAAGCATGCTGGAGCTACGGCCAAATCGTCCACTTCGATGAAGCGAGCTCCTGGAGCACCTGTGGATGGCTTTAAAGGAAATTCATCAAATCTTCCTTTCTGGCCAGGAGGGATGGAGGAGCCGACTATAGATGACTTGTTAAAAGCTGATGGTTTTGGTGAAATTGATTTTGAACACAGTAAGAGACATTCATTTTGCAAAACGCCAAATCCAACCTTTTGTACATGCGTATATCACTAAATTTTGTTGGGTTCATCAATGTTTATGTACTCAATAGACTTGCTCAAAGTGCCACCGGGATTCGAGTTTGGAATGGACTTCGACAGTATGGATAGTAGCAGCAAAACCAATGATCAGAATCCTGGGGAATCGATTAATGAAATTAATTTGGCTAAACTCTTGCTGGAAGATGATGACGATTTTTTTCTCAACCTCGATAGTACAAAGCCAGCTCCTGAGAAGGAACAAACTTGTGATCCCTTACCTCAAGAAGTAAATCCCTTGATTTTGCTACAAAGGTTTCCGTGAATGCATTTTCTAGTCTTATTATCTCTTTTAACCCAGATAACCCCAGTCCGAGATGAATGTGACGAAATTCTTGAAACATCTACTGCCAAGGTTTGTCCTTGTTATGTCTTCTAATGTGTTGTAAGCTTTTGTGATGCGATTCAAATTTTAATGCAGGACATGACTATTCAAAGCAATTTGCAACATTTATTTATAGCTGAAGATGTCTAGTCATATCGATGTTTTAGCTATTTCCAAACCACGCGACCCGAATGATATTGCCCTTGCAAAAACAGAATGGGCAGAAGTAGTTAATGTGAATAAAACTGTGGAAGATTTTGAGAGGAGAATTCCAATGCCCGCCTACACAGTAGGTGTTCACATCTGACAGAATCATGTCAAATGCTGTATTTGTAAAGTTTTGCGTCAATTGTAATTTCTTTAGTGGCCTTTCGAATTGGATAACTTTCAAAAGGAAGCCATCTTGCATCTAGAGAACCAAGAAAGTGTATTTGTCGCCGCCCACACTTCTGCTGGAAAAACCGTTGTTGCCGAATATGCCATTGCACTGTCGATGAAACACCTGACTAAGTGAGACTGATTGCACATTTGTTTTTCGTGATAATTGAAGTCATTCGTTTCCGCAATTCAAAAATTTCACTTTCCAGGACTGTCTATACGTCTCCAATCAAAGCACTTTCAAACCAGAAGTTTCGCGAGTTTAAGAAAACGTTCAAAGATGTTGGTCTCATAACTGGCGACATTCTTCTGTCTCCAGAAGCCTCATGCCTAATTATGACCACTGAAATTCTGCGGTATGTGGTAACCAAAAGTGATCATTAGTGAACCAGAGGCATAAGCTGTGAAATTATTTTACTTGGTAGAATTTACAAATGGAAAGTCATAATTACGAATGTCTTCTGGGCGTGTATCCCTAGATCAATGTTATATAACGGATCAGATACAATCAGGGACTTGGAATGGGTTATTTTTGACGAAGTTCACTACATTAACGATGCTGAAGTGAGTAGTCTCAGTTTGGGCCATTGGGCAGTTTAAGCTGATTCTATGTGTTGTTTACAGTTTACCCAATTTCTCCGTGTGTCTTGCAGAGAGGCGTGGTATGGGAAGAGGTGCTTATTTTGCTGCCCAAACATGTTAGCATCGTGCTGCTAAGTGCAACAGTTCCCAATGCATTGGAATTTGCTGACTGGGTCGGGTTTGTGAATTCTCCAAATGCATAAATGCAGTTTGAAATGTCTAGTAGTGCGGGATTGTTGAACTCTGTTGAGTTTTGTTTCAGTCGAACAAAAAAGCAGACCATATACGTGATAAGCACACCGAAAAGGCCAGTACCTTTAGAGCATTACCTATACATCGGGACTAATCAAAAGGCACAGAACGAATTGTATATGATTGTTGGCTCCGACAGCAAGTTTAGAATTGCTGGGTATGTTTCAGCAGCTTTCAGACTTGCAGAAATTAGAAATATTTTGGCATAAACAGCCTGGTAAATTTCTTGATCACAGCTATAACGCTGCAAAGGATTTTCACACTGGATTTAAAAAAGACCAGCATGGTGGCGGAAAACCAGGCGGCAGTGGTTATATAGCTCCTCATTTGTCACTAAAGCAGGTCAGTTTAGATAGTTGGCAACCTAATTTTTTGAAATTTAATAATTGGATTTTCAAATTAAAAACCAGATAGTCAGCTGCAATAATAACTAAGAGACTGAAGCTGGACACTTTTTTTTACTATCAGGAACGCAACATCTGGCTGAACATACTGAACTTGCTAAAGAAGAAAGACCAGCTTCCCGTTGTCGTTTTCACTTTCTCCCGTAAGCTGTGCGACCAAAATGCGCAAATGCTGACCTCCCTAGACCTGACTACAGCTAGCGAGAAACACAAGATACGGACATTCACTTTGAAATGTATGCAACGTCTGAATAAAGCGGATCAGAACATCCCCCAGGTGAAGACCTTGCAAGGATTGCTCATCCGAGGAATTGGCATCCATCACAGCGGTATTTTGCCCATTTTGAAGGAAGTGGTTGAGATGCTATTTCAGGAAGGCGTGGTTAAGGTATGTTTGGTAGTTGGGATGTCTTGGTGTGAAATCAATATATTAGCATATGTCTAATATATTTTCTTTATAATTGCATAGTTACTGTTCGCCACTGAAACGTTTGCCATGGGGGTCAACATGCCTGCACGAACTGTGATTTTTGACTCCATAACAAAGTTTGATGGGTTCCAGAGGAGGACACTCAGGCCTGAAGAATATATTCAAATGGCAGGTCGAGCGGGGCGCAGGGGACTAGACACGAGAGGAATGGTCATAATACTTTGCAAAAACCAGTTCCCGGAGCGTGCTAGCCTTGAATTAATGATCCAGGTAGTTAAGTCTTCATTATTCATGTACCTTAGACCTAAATTTGTACAAAAGAACTTGAGGCAATTATTTTTGCTCATTATATAATATATGGACTGGAAATAAGTTAATTTTTTAATATAAACAGGGTAAACCGACTGTGTTGGAGTCCAGGTTTCGTCTCACCTACGCAATGATCATGAATTTGTTACGCGTGGAAAGACTGCCGGTAGCAGAAATGATGAAACGAAGTTTCTCTGAAATTGTGATGCAGAAGAAAACATCTTATTTTGAGAATCAATTAAAGTCGCTTACTGAAAAGGAATCTGCCCTAACAGAAGTCGAGTGTGGCCTTTGTCGTTCAAGCTTAGACAATTATTACAGTTTAACTCTGGAATACGTTACACGTCGAATTAAGTTTCTGGTGAGTACCTGATATCTAAAATTACTAACATTACTAACCTTCAAGATCGATCCATATGGGACAAGTTTTTCAAGAAATGATTTTAGGATTGCCTCGAATATGTTTCTTTCTTTGGATGGTAGCATTTTTTAATTCTGAAGAAAGAAATTTATCTTTGGATAGATTTTTGATAGATAGATTTGTAAATTATAATGAAATGCAGAGAGCGTCATGCACATTATGAAATGCATGTCTTGAATGGCCGTGAAATTAAACATGTGCATGTCTTTAAGCGACCTGATTTTTCATTATGCCTTCGTTGTTTTATTTCTTAGAAATCTGTTTTAATTCATCCATCATCTATGAAGGCGATCTGCCCTGGTCGAGTTATCGTTGTTGCGAGACAGACAGCTTCATTGGGCATCATCGTGAAACTAATCAAATCTACGACCATTCAAAACCCTTTTCCAGTTCTGCAAGTTCTCATCGCTAATGAAGTTGATGCCGCCACTCCCAATAAATTGGATAAAGGTGATCTGTGGATTCATTTGCTCAATGCTCGACAAATAAATTTCCGAACTTCTGGGGCAGCCCATGAGTACAACGTAATAAAATGTGATGTTGAGGACATAATTCGCTTGACGACCCACGTCGTTCAGATGGATGCAGACAAAGTGTACAAAGATTGGGACAAGCGCCAGATACCACGATTCAAGTAATCTATTGTTTGTTTTTTTGTTGCTGACTTTGCTGTGAGAGTCTGAGCTTGCGTAGTTAAACTTCTTGAGCCAAATTTATGTTTTGGCCGGTTGCAATAGGGACGACCCACCAGGCGCATCATTTGTGGCAGCAGCACAGGAATTGTCATCTAGGATGCGAATGCTGAGCGAGGATTTGCCCGAGTTGGAACCCATGAGAGATCTGAATATCAAAGACGTGGACATCTGTGATGAGTGGTGCAATTTGAAAAAGCTTCAGGGACGTTTGGACGGACATCAGTGCTTTACTTGCGTTGCCTTTGAGGATCATGTTAGCTTTTTTCCTTGTTTCAATTTGTTCATTTTCGATCATTCACTGGCAATCTGTGGGAAAACTGCAATAACCACGTGATTTTGGCGAAAATGCAGACGTTTTTGTAAACTTTCAGTTTTTCCCTTCTAGTTTAAGATGTTGCATGCCAGCAGAAAACTGAAAGCCAAATTGCGCGAAGTGAAGCACTGCTTGTCAGCTGACAGCTTAAAACTTCAGTCGGACTACTTGGCACGCATTGAGGTAGAGGATGTCCTTAAATCGTTTCACTGTGCCTGTGAGAGCGAGGCGTCAGGTAACGGAAAAGATACCCTTTTTCTTCAGGTTTTGAAGGCACTGCGTTACATCGACAACTTGGAGACAGTGCTGCTGAAGGGACGGGTGGCGTGCGAGATTAGCAATCATGAACTCGTCACCACTGAACTGATCTTCGAGAACGTCCTCACTGGTTTTCAACCTGCCGAAATAGCTGCTTTGCTGTCATGCATGGTGTGCCAAGAGAAACGACAGAGGGATGAGGAAGAGCCAACGCTCTCTCATGCTTTAACACAGGTAAGTTCTTTGGAAAATGGGGACTTTCGACTGTTTTTCTTCAAAATCAATTTGTGGATATATTGTTCTAGCGACTACCACTCTTAACTAGTTTTTGTTGGATGATGATCGTTTCTTGGCATTTTTATACAAAACTTAGGGTAAAGAAAGAATTGTGGAAATTGTTCGAAACGTAGACAGATTGCAGAAAGAAAATGGCATCTTTGAGGAGAAATTCGAGGAACAGTATCGTTTCGAATTGGCAGAAGTTGTCTACGAGTGGGCCAAAGGAATGGTAAGTTCGACATTTCGTCAGTTAGTTTTTTGCTTACTGGATGCATCGTAATGAACGCCATGGGTCGCTTTTTAGCCTTTTGCGGAAATAATGAATCTGACAGAAATCCAAGAGGGAATCATCGTTCGTTGCATCCAGCGATTGGACGAAATCCTGCGAGATGTGAAAGATGCAGCTCGGATGGTTGGTGACCCAGCTCTGTACCAAAAAATGGACGAAGCCTCAAAAGCCATTAAGAGGGACATTGTGTTTGCTGCAAGTTTGTATACGCAAGAGTCGACTGATGTGACAAAATAAAGTGTAAGTTTTATTACATTTTATAAACTTGTTTAATAGCCTAATTTAGGGAGTTGTCCACGTTTTCTGCCAATGAAAGGTTTGCATCTAAAGTTTAAACGTGTCACCTGCATGGTACTATATATATGTATATTAATTCCCTATATACACAATACAGACATTATATATTTTTTATTTAAATGAAATATCACCGATAAATAATCACAATATCAGATGGGCGTTGACGAAGAGTTAATTTGTATTAGAAGGTGGGTTTATATTTCTTGACCTCAACCATGATGTGGTGAATGTTGATCAACTCGCCACGTACGGGGAGTGACTTGAACGGATTTTGTGAAAGTATTTTCTGGAAACGGTGGTAATACTGGATCAGCTGCATGAGTGTCATCTAAAAAGCAAATGATACGTTATGGCCTTTTCTTCAAGTTTCTCCACAAATTCATTTTCAGCTGAGATTATCTCACCTGCAATATGTTTGTTCCAACTTTGAAATTGGTGAACCACTGCATGATTTCTTTGTTAATGTCGTCAATGGCTTTCTTCCATCCTGCCGAAAACGAGCGCACCAAAGGGGCCACTTTGTCTATCGAAAGACGGGCTTGAATTAGTATTGTATTCGGAAAGGGAAGTCTATTCCAGTTATTTTTACTAACGTTCTTCCATTTTCAATTGGTCGATCTGCTCATGCTCCAGCAGACGTTCACAATCTTTGACAAATTTAATCATGCCCCCAAAGTGAGGTGACAGCATTTCCTCCACATACTCGTGCATGCGGGCATTCAAAGAATCCTTGAAGCTTTCTGACTCCTTGCTTTCATCTTTGGTTCGTTCCTAGACACATACGAAAAACACTGCAGCCCTTTCCTTTTCAAACTATCAAACATTCTGGCACGATCACTCGCATCTAATTTTCACTGGCAGAATGTTCATGCTCTACCAGATGTTAAAACTTTAATACACTCAATCTACTTATGTAGATCATCAAAGCAAGCATGTTCAAGTGATTCACACTTGCACACTTTGCTAGAGCTGCTCCACTTCTTACCATTATGACGCCAAGCATCATGTCGTAATTGTTGATCAGAAAAATGACCTGCTCTTTGCGATGGTCAAAAAGAGCTGCTAGTTTCAGAATAAGGTTTTCAACCTCCCGCTGCAACATGGCCAGCTTGATGTTGACTTTTTCATTCGGGTACCCCTCGTTGAGTCCAACAATGGCTGCTGAGAACTCTGCATACCTACGGGTTATCTAAAAATGAGAGACGTTAACCATCTTGAATTTTCCATACTTAACCTTAACTGAATTTTTTCGCTTACATAGTGCGGCCTGACATCAATAGGATGCAGCTTTTGCGTGTCACAGTTCCGGATGCTTTGGATGTTTTGTTGAAGAATGTATTCGAAGCGAGGCCACATCAGTTCCAGTAACGTTTCCCAGTATCTGTACGTGAGAAAACTCGAGTTGAAATGCAACACGATCAGTGCACCCACGAGTTCAAAGCACATACTGACTTATCGAGGGCTGGAACGGCCCGCTTATGCATCAATATCTGGTACTTGTACACAATGTGGATGCAGAGGAAGAGTGCGATCGAGTCGAAGCACTCGTGCACGTAAGTGTCCATGTGTTTCTGAAAGAATGGTCGATAACATGTGCGTCTGCAGTCTCAGCTCTGCATTTAAGTAAACTCGGACTCACCAGAAGCATGGCGAGGGTCTTTCCCATGATGCAATTGAAGAGCTCCTGCGCGGCACCGTCGCGCACCATGAAGAACTCCTTGATGAAAAGGTACTCTCGGCAGGCGTTGTCCACTAGAGCAAATTGCTGGCTTCGGAACAAGCTTTCAAAGGAATGCTACATAGTCTGTTTAGTCAGTTTTCTATAAAGCTCTGGATTGAAGTTTACAAGGTTGTTTTGCGCAATGCAAATACCTTAGCTTCATTCTTCTGCGCTGCATGAGGGACAATGATTGGTGCTTCCAAGTCGGCAGTTAGCACGTTGCCACGATTTCCCAATGTAAAAATAGTGCCCTTGCTTTTTAATGATGGTTTAGTGCCGAATAAACCTGCACGGGTAACAACCAGATCTTAAAAGTCAATACCCACATTCCTAAATGCAATTTTTTACGAATGAAATGATCCGTTAGAACAACATTCCCAACACGTTCTATGTTGACATGGGTATACACAAAAAACCGAATCTTGCAAATATCTTTTTTATTGAAACTGATGATGTTGGAGAACGTGACTCACTTTTCCTCGCGTTATCATCGACACCCATCAGGTCATCCTTATCAGCCACAACTTCGTACTAAAATGAAATGTAACAAATACCAATTTCAATATCAGCAGCTGAAGCGTTTTTTTTAAAAACACTGCTGTATCGACCTGTAGTTTCATCAGTCGGCTCGTGTACGCCTTGAAGTAGGAATAGTACATTTTGCTCATGGTGTCGACATACTCGTCCCGCACCTCCTTGGTCACTTCTCTCTCATTGGCCATGAGAAATTTGAAAAACAACCTGAAACGTTATGTTGGACATCAACGTTTGTGTGAATTTAAGCCAACATTTTATTTCCGCATTTCGTTCCAATCGCCTCACTTGAATTTTAGCAAGGCGTTCTGCGGAACCTGGTAGTTTGTCATAGGCTTGCGAAACTGATAGATTTTCTGCAGAAGAAATTCTCGTATCTTGGCGATTGCCTTGATTTTCAGCTTCTCCAGCACGTCAATGACGTCGTGGAAGGCCCGGGAGTCTTTGAATGCCTGCTCCTTGGCAAAGTTGATCTTGTGGTCGAGTTTGCCTAGGTTCTGAAGAAAGGCGTCTTCGGTCACAGGGGTTAACAGAATGTGGCTTGAAATGAAAACGTTCCAATCATGTAAATATCGATTAAATTTTGCGAATATCAAGTTTTTCTGATGTGAAACTCATTTTGGCATACTTAATCATAGATTCTGGAACAATCATGTCATCCACGAATTGGCTGAGTTCTCCTTCCACGGCCTGTGAGGTCAGACGATATGTATATTTCACACTACTACTAATACAGTAGTCGCAATATCTATTTTGATGATTAATTGAATTGATTAACCTGGCGATTTTTTAGTTTAATGTTCATCTTAATGGAATCTTGCTGCAGACTGGAAATTTCACTGCTTATGCTTCCCAAGTCAGCTTGGAAGCCAAGCAACATATTTTCCATTCGCTGAAACATTCATATGATTAATAATAATATGTGGAAGTTCATTTCATCAAATGACATTTAGTGTATGCACGTCCATACCTCCAATATATCATCGCATGCCGCAATCTGATTATGCAAAGATGCGATGTTTTGGCTTTCTTTGATATCTGTAATTGGCACAAGAACATTTATAAGGATTGCAACTAAATTGACTAAAAATGTCAAATTGACAGAATTTATTGAGAGAAATTTAGGTACAGTCTTGGATGGATGCATTTTCTACATCCTTCAGTTCTTTCTCGATCTGTTGTGAGTATTGCCTCAGATCCACATCCTGAAACATTTTATTTTCATATGAATTCAGCTAAAATGCATAACCCACAGTTGTTTTTTGCCAAACAAATGCTCACGCTTTTTAGCACTTCTTGCACCACATCATTTTCCAGATTTTCTTGAATGTGCTCTGTAGTCGACCACATGCAAAGATAAAACACGAATGAGATTGCAAAAACAATACTTTATCATCAAGAATGTAATTAACATTTAACAATTACACAGTTACAACAATAACAATTAACAGGACTGCATGAACACGAAGACAGCAAATGTACCCGACTATATTATAAAACCATGACTGATCTAGTCAGGTACTAGTACTAAACTCGAAGGTTAAAACTGTAACAAGTGCTAGGTTCCTCTAAAAAGGCATCCAACTGTCCTAGTAAATTCTGAACTGTCTCTACTGAGAACAGCATAAGTCCACAGAGTGAGGATCCTGATAATATTGGATGTTATTTACCGTCTACAGCATTGAGGTCATTTTGACAACTTTCGAGCATGATTGTTGACATATCAGCTACTGCAAATCACTAAATAGTAATAGGGTATTAGCATAATATGATAATTTTTTGATGCCGGCAATATTTGATAAAGGGTTTACCTACAGATCAAGGGAGTGTACAGGCAACATAAGCCAATGAATACTAAAGATTATTGTAGTTGTAGCTCGTGCGGCATCTTCTTCAGCTGTCGACTAATTATCCAACATATCTGCTGATTATTTATGTCACGGAAACGATGAATAGAATAGTTGTTAATTATATTTCAACGAAACACCAATGGGAAGACTTTTTTGTAGTAAACAATTGTTTCCCTCTTCTGTCACCAGAGGGAGTTTTGCCACGTGCTAGTCTGCTGCTTCCGGTTCGTGACGTCACTTTAGGTCTTCTTCAACGTTTCTCCTTGCAGTCGACATGGTAAGTGCTCTCTTTCGAGATTTTATAATCCAATCCATCCAGTTATACTTTATTATCAGATATGCCAGAATTGTCTTGAAAATAAAATATGGGTGCTTTTCAATACTGCGAACCGAGAAATTTCCCGGAAAACTCGTATTTTGGATTGTAAAAAGATGCATGCCCACCACCATAGGCCTACCCATTGTCGAAATGTTGTAGCAAGGCCCAGAATGTGTAAAAGTAACCACAATTCGACCAATTTTCTCACGTTATTTTCAGTCGCTCGTAACTCCAGAGAAGTTCCAGCACATTTTGCGTGTGATGAACACCAATATTGATGGACGACGAAACATCATGTTCGCGTTGACTGCCATCAAGGTAAAACTCCAGAATGTCCGAACCATGACTACCCTCGTGTACCAGTAATAAATTCCTATACTCTATTTCGCATATATTATTTAGGGTGTTGGTCGTCGCTATTCAAATATCGTTTGCCGCAAGGCCGATATCGATCTCAGCAAAAGAGCTGGAGAGTTGTCAGAGGAAGAGGTAAAAATGTTTTTGTTTTTTTCTATTCGTAATGGATGCGCAAGTTCTGTTCAATATCATTAAATACGTCCAAAATTAAGCGTGTTGTAAAATGTGAATGGACGTGCCAGAAGCTCAGCAGAACTGATTAATTTTGAAGCTAAACGTTAACGTTTGGGCTTTGAAGCATTCCTTAAGCCTTAGAATATTTTTATCTTAAAAAATAATGCATTCTCTTCGTCAAATACTCTAGGTGGAACAACTGATTACCATCATGTCCAATCCTCGACAGTACAAAATCCCCGATTGGTTTCTTAATAGACAGAAGGATATTAAGGATGGTAAATATGGTCAAATAATGGCCAACAACTTGGAAAGCAAGTTGCGTGAGGACCTGGAAAGGCTGAAGAAAATTCGTGCCCATCGTGGTCTGCGTCATTATTGGGGGTATGTTTCAGCTGGACGTTCTGAATCGTGAATATATTATGGTATTTTGTTTTTAACATTTTCTGTTCACATTTTATTTGTAGCCTCCGTGTGCGTGGTCAACACACCAAAACCACTGGCCGACGAGGAAGAACTGTGGGTGTCTCCAAGAAGAAGAACTAGTGTTGGTATTGTGGGTTAATAAATAAGATAAATAAATAAGATGAGATGTTAGTTATTGGCTGTCCTGGTATGTGTGTTGCACATGAGTATTTAAGAATTTTGAGTTTATGTAAATTAGGTGAGGTTCACAAATTGGGCCACTAGGTGGCATGACATGTCCAGTGACTTGTCTTCCTCAATTCGTGAGGGTATAAATCAAGTAAATAAGTGCACCTAAAGTGGAGATCATATTATGTGCTTATGTTGATTGCTAGATTTTGTGTGGGTGAAACAATCGTAATTAGATCGAAGAGCTGTGTTTTTTTTATACGGTCCTATGCTCTCAAAAGTGCAGTATCTGATCAGAACTGGACTAGGTTACTTGGATACTGGAAGTTTCCTAGTTGGATGTCAATGGGTTATTTGGCCTACATTTTTGGTGGTTTTTTTCAGACCTAAATGGCTATTCTGAAATCAAAACTATAGCAAAAAACCAAAAGATTTATTTTATTATGTAGCATTGCACTGCCTGGATATGCTGTAACCAATCCAATATTGATTATCAAGTAATTTTTGCTTTTGGTTGGTTTGGCTGGCAAAAAAGGCGGTCTATCTGGTTATTTGGTATAACAGAAAGGCAATTGCTATAGTTTAGTTCCACAGTAATTTTCTACAATTTATGTAAAGGTAGTTCAAATTTGTTATGAGCTTCTGCTGTTAAACTGCAATTTTTTATGCAGTAATGAATGAAGAATTACAATTTATTTCATACTAGATTCTTGTCACAGTACCATTTTGCTTTGTTCAGATTATGAAATTACGCATTTTAGTGGTATGAATGCTAAATTACAAAAAAAAATTATGGGAAAATACAAGTTCATTACACAAAATTATTAGTATGTGTATGTAAATATTTTAAATTTTGGATTTTGGAATAATTATTCATTCCAAAATGGTTAAATTTCTGTCAAGTTATGCTTGTACAATACATTATCATTCCTTAGTATGCGAATTAATCGTTTGGCTGAACTGCTTGTAAGGAAATGTAAAGTTTTCAAAATTGTTTTAAATAAATAGGGAAAGAATTCAAAATCGAATTAGTTTTTAGTTAACTTTATTGTTTATCAAATTATAATTTCGATTTTTCGATATTTGTTCTGATCGGTTAGAAATTTTCATTTTCCCAATGTTCATCAACGTTTTTGCCAACTTGGAAATGTATTTGTGCTACATATGTTCATAAATTCCTTGGCTAACAAATACTGGTGACATTTGATAATTTCACCATTTCCATAGCATTTCTTTTCATTCTCTCTAATACAATGCAGCGCAGCCATGGCCAATTTCTTGAATTACCAGAATACTACTGCTTTCGTCACGAAAGAATTAACAAATCGAGTTATTGACCGTTTCCTCATTTTCCAAATAAGGATTCGCGCCACCAATGTAGGTTAGCTACTCTTTGCAGGTCGGTGGGTGGCGGTTCGACCACCATTTATGGAGCCAGCCATCCCTTATTCAGCCCACTCATAACATGTTACTAAACATTGTCGTAAAATGGGGCTAATTGGGAAATGACTCACCTTGGTGCATTTGCATTTTTTGCGTGGGCAGGTCTACCTGCATGCTCTGCTAGTTTCCCCTCTCTTATTTAGTTGTTGCGAAATTAATCAATTATTTCGCTCACTAATCCCATTTCTCCCTTTTTAAGGTTTTCAAATTTATGCTCCAGTCTTCAGTCAAACAATCAGGTCCTCGGCTTGAGGCCACTAATCAGCATTTACAAACGGCCAATTAGACCGAATGTGCGGATTGCGTGCAGAGCTGACCAGTGTTTAAGGGGCTTTTTCTAGTCAACTGGCCCCCAGTGCCCCATGCTCGTGCTCCCAAATGTCTCCTCATTAGCCACTAATTGAAACTAGGTGCAACGATTATTATGGCCTAATGGGGGGTCGCATTAAAAAACTGAAGGGGATTGTTGACTGGGGGTTGCACCATGCCCCTCCCAGCGATCAGAAATTGTCAGCCAGATTCATAGGCAGATATTGTCCTGATACCGTGCTATTAAATACTGACTAAAGTTCGGACACTGCAGTGGTTTGGCATGATCTGAACTCAATTTCTGACTCTCAGCTTGAACCGCCCCGCTCGGAGCTTAGCTTGGATTGGGATTCGGAACCGGGATGGTGATCATGCGAGAGGTAAGAATTTAACAGTTTGAATTTAGATCCAGGTGCTGGGTCTAGACATCCAGTGCTGTGCAATGAGGTTGTCGCTCACCTACTTTCTAAATGTGCGCCCATGTCTTGTCTTGCCCAGTCCAAAGACGTGGGCAGAGCTCCATGGCCATGTAAGGTTGCAGGCTGATGATTATCTGTTTATTCGATAAAGAGCCTGATGGGGACCCCTTAAATGTCTCCATTCAGCTTGCAAATTCAACCTTTGGCGATGGGGGTGGATATAAGGACAATTTCATCCAAGATTTGATAATACCAATAATGCAGTGTGAATTGGTTTGAACGAAAAACCTTTATTTTACCCTTTTTACAGTCATCAAAAGTATTGCACAAAGGTGTTATCAGGTTGCCCAAGATAATGCCATCATCTTGGGTGGACGGATGGTCACTGGTCACTGGTTATGATCTGTGTTATCCAACTTTGAAAAAAAGTGTTATTTTTTTTTTGGAAAATCTGCTTTTGTGTGACTAGTTTTTGTTGGGTCAAGGGTGGAGGGGGTTCGACTCAACGTGTTTTATCAGGAATAGCGTTGTGGGTGTGCTCCAGCCACATCTACAGTGCACATTGCACCTACCATGCACCTACTGTACATGTACATCTAGAATAGTATTAGGCCTACATGAGCATGTGCTTGTAAAAACATATTTTTATAAGAAGTTTGATGTACACCTGTAGATTCAATTACAAACTTTTTAGGAAATTAGCTGACAGCTAGCCGTAATGCAGTATCTACAGAAGAAACTGGTGGCTGGAAAGGGGATGTCATAATGGGGTAGCCAATTGATTACGGAAGTGAAGAGGGTGCTTGCATCGGCTTGGTCAAATGATGACGTCATCCTTCTACACTAGCTGTTAGAAAACACTGATATCCAGTTTTGCAACAAAAACAATTAGTCAATGGAGGTATCATACTGTATATCATTTGATGGTTCTGAAAATAATGTCAAATGCCGATCAACATACAGTGTACTAAAGGAGTCGGAGAGTTCCGAAAAAGTGATGGCAATATTTGAACGTTCCTAAATGCATTTACGGCTGACTCATTGCAGACATGTACGTCTGGAGGACACAATTTTATGTACGGCCTAAGGGACCTTTTGCGTCAAATCAATAATTGACCGATATTCGTTGCAGGTTCTCAGGGCAAAGACCTCTCAGATGCGTCAGTGCCTCGCTAATGAATAAACAATAGGCACAAATTTGATATTCAAATGTGGGAGAACAAGATAATTAGTACATTTTGCATTACATTGTCTAATTTCTTCCAAGCATCGGCTAGCTTGATGCCTGAAGAAAGGACAATAATTAGATAAGCACTACGAGAACTCTTATGCACCATTCAATACATACATGAGATCATGATACATGTACATGTAAAAGGATTTTTATTGTATTTTCTCAGTTGTCTCCTACCCGCCCACAAGTACTCCCCCTCAGAAATGCAAATACGACCTTATGAGCTCGACCCATTCATTAGAAAAGGGGCTCTAGAAGCTATCATATTTTCCTCGTTTAACTCGATGCCCCTAGGATCTACTGTTTTGTCTTCTATGCTAGGTTTTACGCAATAATCGTCAACAAATTTGCATAATTCTATCATTTCTTTATTCAACTGCAGAATTTTTTCGCCAAAATATTTCTGAAATCTCCTTGTTCGCCAGGCAAGGCCGTCGGCGAGCTTGTCATCGTTTCAATAGAGCTTCACGACCCCCTTATCCCATTCCTGGTTGTTTATCGCCCCGCACTTTTTGAAACAAGGCTCCTGATTGGCTGCCGGTTCGCTATCCAATTCCGGGCAGCCAATCACGATCGAGGTTAGTGATTTTAGGGCGGTAGATGCGGCTACATATAGTTCCCAACGATCTTTTGGAAATTCAGACAGCCGTTTGTTGGAAGGATCGTTACTCTCTTCTAAACGAACCCGTCGTTCGATTTTCAACCGTTTTTTCGTCTTGCTACCAAGATAATTTAAAACCGTGCCAAAATGGTAAGAGATATGATTGTTTATTCGGTTGGGGTCGCAGGGTAGATTTTAAATGTAAAATTTCCGATTTTCCACGGCGATAATTGTCCCATTGGGATGGCCGCCTGCGTCTTTTGTCTATGAGCGCCGACCGTGACCGGCTTTTCTTTGATGAAAATTTTATCGCTTTGTGGTGAAGTTAAAAGCGTGAGCTGGACTCTTATCGTGATTTTACTTCCACGTCTAGTACTTTGGGGATTTATTTGCTCGCCTTTGTACATTGTCCTCATTTTTGCTCGCCCATGTACATGTAGGCTGCCGGCTTTTTCATACTGAAGTAATAAGCTAATTAAAAGACGATAAATTTATGGAAACTAGCGGATTTTTAAGGCCCTATTTGGAACATTTTCAGTCTTGAAAGTAGGATTTTCAACCTCGTGATTTTTTCATGAAAGATATTGTGCCGGGCAATCCGGGTTCCCGCCCGAAATGAGCTACGGGGCTCGCAGGGGTTCCTCGATGCGTCATTGTAGATGCGCTTGGTTTATCCGAACATGTCCATTCATTGGTTGGTATCCAAAGGAGGGTCTGCATTCTCCAAGATTAATGCCGTTGCTTTTAGAGTTATTTTTTATAGCTTAATTTTTTTCTAGGGAACTCTCCTACTTGTGTACGATACATTATTTGTCAGAGCTAAGCCATCCGTTGATTTTTGCATGTCCTCGTGCCTAAACTTCTTTTATCCGAATTGTCGGTTTGCTTGAAATTATTTTAAGAAAACCAAAATCCCGCGCGTCAGATTTTTATGCTCTCCTTTTAACACAAATTTGTAGAGTAAACAGTTCCCCAGACTTGAAAAGTCAGGAAAGATGGATTTGTGATGCATTTTACACTCTTGTTATTGGCAAACAAAAAATCAATTTGTCCGGTCCCTTTTCATGTTGCGTTTGTTCCCTTGGGGTCAGGAAAATATAATGACATGGTGCGGTCAGGGAATTAAAATTGAATCTGGGCGAAACCTGTTGAATCTCAACATTACAGGTGGTGTAAATTGGCTGAAATGTCTGCAAATGCAATGCATAATTTCTTTAACTATGAACCTTTTAAGATAAATTTTCTGAAATTATATTGAGAAAATATTACTGGTACGTCTAAATTGAGGTCTTGGGTGTGAAAACCTGTTTGCTAATGTCAATAGCACGAAAGTGCATGCAATCAAAACCTGTTGTGGGTGGGAGAACTGGTTAATGGTCACGGTTGTCACGATGCAAGGTGGTTTGTCCTTATATGGAATTGGTCGACAATCGGATTAAGGTGAACTGAACTTCATTGCCTTAGAAGGAACGAAACACTTAAGACTGGTTAAGGGGGGGACACCCGCAACAGGTTTTTATGACCCTAATGTTCTTCCTACCCCTGCTGAAATAGCACTTACGTAATTTTTTTGGGGTGGGTGGGGGGCGATAACCCTGTAAGACTGGCTCATTTTTGGGCGTTGCCTAATGTGCTTAGCTGATATGGGAAATCGGCGTGACTCATCCGCATGAATCTCGGAAAAACGCTGACTACACGATAACACCCACATGGTGGCTCAGCAAATAATACCCCCCAAAGGTTGCTGAAGCATAATCTATTCTTTGGCAACTGGGTGGAACGGCTTCATTGCATAAAAACAATTTAGGGCATTAATAAGGAAGTTTGATTTGGTAGTATGGGTAATGGGTGTGTGCTAGCTGAGTAAGGACAACAGTTTATCCAAACGTTAACAGTATATGCTGTCCATGTAATAACTAACCATTGCAGAGTGGGAAAATTACTGGTAGTAAATTGTAACCTTATTCTTTTTAGCGTGAATGTATCAGTATACACGTTGGTCAGGCTGGAGTCCAAATCGGAAACGCCTGCTGGGAGCTGTACTGTCTAGGTAAGATTTTGTCAAGCATTTGCTGCCCTTGCGTCCTGCCTCCCTATCCTCGACTCAATTTGGCTTCATTTTGAAATCTAGAACATGGCATTCAACCTGATGGGCAGATGCCAAGTGACAAGACTGTCGGAGGGGGTGACGACTCCTTCAACACTTTCTTCAGCGAAACCGGTGCTGGCAAACACGTTCCCAGAGCAGTGTTTGTGGATTTGGAGCCCACTGTTGTTGGTTAGTGTTTTTTTTTCGCTTTGGTCTGGAATCTGTGTTAGGGCGTGCTCTTACGTTTAACTTGATGCTTGCAGATGAGGTCAGAACTGGAACCTACAGACAACTTTTCCACCCCGAACAACTGATCACCGGAAAGGAGGATGCTGCTAATAATTATGCCCGCGGTCACTACACCATTGGAAAGGAGATTGTCGACCTGGTCCTGGACAGAATCCGCAAGCTCGCCGACCAGTGCACCGGACTTCAAGGATTCCTCATCTTCCACAGCTTCGGCGGTGGCACTGGCTCTGGCTTCACATCCCTGCTCATGGAGAGACTGTCTGTGGACTACGGCAAGAAATCCAAGCTCGAATTCGCAATCTACCCAGCTCCTCAGGTTTCCACTGCTGTTGTTGAGCCCTACAACTCCATCCTGACCACCCACACAACTCTGGAACATTCTGACTGCGCTTTCATGGTGAGTAAAATTAATTTGTAATATTTCACGATAGTTTTTGATACTTTGCTGCTGATCAGAAACTAACGTTCTCCAATCTCTCAGGTTGACAATGAAGCAATCTATGATATCTGTCGCCGCAACTTGGATATCGAACGACCAACGTATACCAACTTGAACCGACTGATTGGCCAGATCGTTTCTTCCATAACTGCCTCTCTCAGATTCGACGGAGCCCTCAACGTAGACTTGACAGAATTCCAGACCAATTTGGTGCCCTACCCCCGAATCCACTTCCCACTGGTCACCTATGCCCCAGTCATCTCTGCTGAGAAGGCCTACCACGAGCAGCTTTCGGTTTCTGAGATCACCAATGCTTGCTTTGAGCCTGCTAACCAGATGGTGAAGTGCGATCCTCGTCACGGAAAGTACATGGCCTGCTGCATGCTGTACAGAGGTGATGTCGTCCCCAAGGACGTCAATGCTGCTATTGCGACGATCAAGACTAAGCGTACCATTCAGTTCGTGGACTGGTGTCCAACTGGTTTCAAGGTATGTGCTCCTACAGCGGGGTATCTTGTTGCAATTTCTTGATGAATGTTGAATTAAATATTTTGTATGCTTTGACCCCTAGGTTGGAATCAACTACCAACCACCAACTGTTGTTCCTGGTGGTGATTTGGCAAAGGTTCAACGTGCAGTCTGCATGCTGAGCAACACCACTGCCATCGCAGAGGCCTGGGCTCGTTTGGACCACAAGTTTGACCTGATGTACGCCAAACGTGCTTTCGTCCACTGGTATGTGGGAGAGGGTATGGAAGAGGGAGAGTTCTCAGAGGCTCGTGAAGATCTGGCAGCTCTGGAGAAGGATTACGAAGAGGTTGGAATCGATTCTGCTGAGGGAGATGCAGAGGAGAACGAGGAATACTAAAGTACGCCGACCAATTATTCCAGATCTAAACACTTGTGTTCCAGGCTTCATTCTTAATTCAAAATGGTAAATTTTAACAAGCTACAGATGTTTATTTAAGGCTTTTACAATATTTCCAATTTTGTTAAATGCCCTCGTTGATAAGTGTTGTGAAAAATAAAAAGCAGCAATTGAAGATTTCTTTGTTAATTGGTTCTTTCCGCAAGTGAAAACATTGGTGTTTCAGGTCATAGTGGTTTGGGCATAGTGATACTCTACTTATTGAATAATTGAACTTTGCATTGGTATGTTCCAATTTTCTATTTAATATTGTTGGTATTCGTTATGAACCTAAAGTAATTAAGGCGTTCCAACTTCAACAGATTGACGAAAAATGTTTATTCCAATTGGTTAACCTATAGTAGTAAGACTGCTCAATGTTAAGATGTGAAATTTAAGTTCAAATGTATGCTCATAATTTAAAACTGCTTTGCTTTTTAAATCAGAAAATTCATCTGCAGTCATATTCTAGGCAGAATGGAAAACTCATCTTGTAAAGAAATAACTTGTGCATGTGAAAATAACATGTAATGCCCATTGTTATGCATGACGTCATCCACCCTGAGCCTATTTGTGTTTTGAAAACTTAGCAGCGATGATGGCACGTGACTGATGTAAGTAAGCACGAGAAACTGGGATAATTATTTACCTTCTGGGCGGGATTTTGATGTGAAACGTTTGAAGAAGTTAGTATAAAATTTGCCCCGGAGGTTCTCAAACGTTAAATCTCGCTGTTGTTACGTCATTGTCCCATAGGGTAGTTTTTCGCGGGAGTTTCGGGGATCATGTGTTTTTTAGGACTGGCAGTCGCCTCGACAAAATACAAAATAATGAAAAAATTTCCAGCCAATCAGAGAGATTCGGCTTATCGATGTACTGTTTGAGTGGTAAAAGGAAAATGGCTGCCATGCTCGCTATATATGACAGGATGGACGAATCACAAACAGGAAATTGCATCCTATTGGTCCAGCTGAGCGACGCCATTTTTTCGTTCTTTCACCGGGACGACATTGTGTATGTTATAGCCAAACTGTCGGTTTAGAAGACTTCACTGCAACAAATTCGCTACAGGAATGCTGAGATATTGATTTCAGTCTGATCAATATCTTTGTTTCAGGTACGTAGAGAAAGAAAAGTTCTTACACATGCATTGCATGTAGGCCTACGTACTGACGTACATGTAGTCCCATTGTCATTTCTTTGTATGAATTCAATACAGTAGGCCTACATGTATATCAATTGCCAAATCTCACCCATTTTTTCAAATGCATTTTACCTTTTGTAATCACCAAGGTGGTTCCAACTAATATATAATGTCCTTTCATCCAGTACGTTTTTTATGCTATGCATACATGTATACCGTTATATTGCCTTCCCAATTATGGCTTTCACGTTTTAAAAAAATCACATGCATAAATGCATGAACATATGAATTAAAAATATATCAAATTGTACCCACAAACATAAGATATAATGATATTTTTTCACAGGCGTCAATTTCTTTTTATTTTTTCAGTTTTTTGTTGCTATACGTGTACTGACACGTATATGTTTGAATTGACTGTTTTCTGAACTTGTCTGATCGGCTATTAGAAAGAAAAGGTAATTTGGCTAAATTTTCAAGTTGTCTAATTAGTTACTTGTATTTTGGCATTGATAATAATTTATTTTGCTAGTGTTCCTTTCAAATACACGACAATCTCATTGCATTTACGAGCTCGAAGCTAAGGCACTTCTGGCAAAAATGTCTGGACTTGTCGAGGCAAGTTTTTATGGAGTTTCCTAAAGATTTTTCCGTTCTTTTTTGATGATGCCAGTACTAGAAACTAATGTGTATTTATTAAGGATGAGGCAGTTCTACTTGCGGATGCCATTGAAGCTTTGACGCTGTTCAAGCAACTTTATGCGAAGGAAGACAGTGGTATGGATGAAGATTCACATGCGGCTGATGACAGTGGTACGGATGAAGATTCAGATGCGGCTGATGACAGTGGTACGGATGAAGATTCAGATGCGGCTGATGACAGTGATATGGATGAAGATTCAGATGTGGCTGATGACAGTGATATGGATGAAGATTCAGATGCGGCTGTTGCAAACAGTTCCAGATTTCCAGTTCTCAAGGAAAAATACAGTGTTGCAGATTTATGTACTTATGCAGTGTCTGAAAACGAGAGCCCTGATTCATCGTATAGTTGTAAGTTTCCATTTCACAATGTTAAACTAATCCGATTCTAGCTCCAGCTACCAAATGCTTATGGTTTGTTTGAATTCTATCACATCAATTTAGGTAGTGAACCAGAAGACGACACATTAAATTTGGAATCGTCACCACCGTCGAAAAGGATCAGGTGTTCAGCGGTGCCAGAGTTCCTCACACAGAAACAAAATAATGATGTTTCAATCAAACAGACTCTACTGAAAATAGCTGAGGAGGAGCTGATGGAGATACAGAAGAGACAGATAACTCTCGAAGAAACAAGGTTGCTTTGCCAAGAAATAAGGTTGGAGTACCAACAAAAAATGTTGGAGCTCACAAGACAATGGTCGAAGGAGCAGCCGAAAGATAGGAAAATCTTGACGAGAATTTTGAAAATTGCGTTGGAGAAATGAAATCATTGAATTCGGTTTATCATTTGTTGTACATTATGTATTGATAAGGGCATGTTCAAATAGTACGTGTATGTGATCATCTTGTGCGTGTCATGGGGGAAGCGGGGCATTTAGAATCCAGTTTCTAAAAAAATTTCACCTATGCCTTTTTTAAACCTTCCTGCCTTCAGCATTAATTTGAATAAAATCAATCATTAATGATCTCATTTTTTACAAAAGTGCAATTTTTTTTGTTCCAATGATGATGTCATCATTGGGGGGATTCTCCTAATGAATTACTTATGGGACACCCTGTTTCGGTTGCTGCTATGACGTCATCAGCGCATGCGCCGTGCACACTTTTCAGCATATTGGAATTCCGTGGCTGTTTTTTCTCTAGTTTCTCGGATTTCGTCGTTTTTGGTGGTCGAAGAATGTTTTTGCACATTCAGCACTGATTGTACACCGGCGAACTTGCTTTTTGTGCCAGGAAATGGTAGCATGGAAGACGAAGCTCGTCGCTAATAACGAGTAAGTTGCTTGTCCTTCGCTAAGCCTTTTCACTGTGTTTGCCATCAATCAGGTTGCCTGTCAAAACGGCCATTGAAAAGCTAGGCATAATAAATATTCGAAGGAATGCTGCTTAGTCAACGTAGGTATCTGTGAGGGCCCGTGCATTCCCATCTGCATAGGTAAAATACACTGACTGGAATCGACTGTCAAAACACCACGCATTAGCTTTGCTATGAAGCCAGCGAAATAGGGGCGTGCCTCTGTAACTTTCACGTTTATCACACCAGTGTCAATATCGTAAATAAGTCTGTTTAAGATATGTTCATGTACATAATATAGTATCTATGCCTAATGTAACAGCTAGGGCCCAATTACTTAAAAAATGAGGAGCTGATGAATCTGAGGGATTCAGGCGAAGAGTTGAGGTTTCCATGTCATAGGAAATGGAATTGCACTTGGTTAGGATACTTGAAAACCTCCTCAGATTTATAAACTTTTCACACTCCTCGTTTTTTATGATTTATGGTCCTGGTATCAGTTGCAATCTACATATTTCTGTTTGTATTTAGGTCAGAGCTTGATCCCAGGGATGATGGAACAGGCCGACAATGCTAGTGAAAGCTCATCCGATTCAGTGAACACCAATGAGGAGTTTGAGATCGTGTCCAACAGTGAACCGGAGCTGAAAATCGGTGGCGACGGCAGTGTGGAAAACCTGAAGCAGTCTCTCCAGGAGGTTCTGATGGACAGTGTCGTGGCAGAGGCCGTCAATGGTCAAGCAGGTCCAAAAAGAAACAGTCCCCAGCCTGCACGAGCAAAGGTTGCTGCGATTGGTGTAGTCCCCCCACAGCCTTTGTCTGAGCAGGCCAACGCTGCCAAAATGCCGACGGGTTTGGAGAACAAGTGCCGTGCTGATTCCTTGGACACGGACAGCTGCACGGTGCGGGAGAGCACTTCGAGTCCTGGAGATGAACCAAAAGGTAGGTCAGATTCACGTCTGATTCACAACGTGTATTGATGAGAACATAACATTTGACTCGTAGAGCGTACGTTTGAAGGTAGCTTCTAGTTATCAGTTCGATCTTGATAATCTAAATTTGTCGATAGGTTCGCCAGTATTGTGAATAATTCATACCGCACAGGTCAACTTGAAATGTTGTCACTTCAAATATGTTGTGTTATCGGCTTATAATCGTCAACAGCATGGATATGCATATAGGCCTAAGATATGTTAATATCAATGCTGTTTTGACTCATTGATCCTTTCAGTTATCCCCACTCGTCATTTAAGTTTACCGTTGGTCTCACCAGATTGTGATTCGAAAGTTTTCGAAAGTGTTGTTTATCTTGGTGCTGCTACGATCAATGCTCCTAGAAGCCATTCGGAAATCCAACGAAACATGGCGATTCTTCACGAGCAGTCGTCTGAGCAAGCCATCGAGGTGAAACTTTCTATTCCAAGCACATCCGAAGGAAGCGTCGTGTAAGCACCGTGAATTATACAATTATCCGGATTGGAACTTACTGCGCCGATACTTACACTTCAATTCTTTGTCAAATTTCACTTCCAGCTTGTATGAAAATGCGACCAACGCGGAGATTGCCAGTTTTAAGGTTCACCGAATAATCTTTTGCGCCAGAGGTGTCAAAGATTCTACAGAGGCGGCCTGTTTTGCATTCACGTGCAGCCATGGAACCTCTGCGGAAACGGCTATTTTTCAGTGCCATGTTTTCAAATGTGACGAACCAGATGCGGTGAGCTGTTTATCTTTGGTATCCTGTACTTTAACAGTATTTCACGGTTGTTAGATAGCGCATTGTCTGAATTCCTCACTTCATTTCAGGTGGGCAAGGTTTTGTTTCACTTTTCAACTGCTTTCAGCCGTGTTCCCAAGTCAAGTCTTGAGCACACGAAAAGCTCTTCTGAGCTCTCCAGTCACACAGAAGTTGCCAATGAGCAAGTTTACACACTAGAAGTCACCTTGGAAATGAAGGAGGAAGACTTGAAGGTACTTTTTATGTGTGCAGAATTATTATCTAGCTTAGTGAAAAGACTTTCATTTGTTTGAAAAAAAGAGTCATCTAACGGTTGCCATTCTTAACTTAATTGGGACTGCTTTGTGATTTCTAACAGGGAAACTTCAACTCTTGTCCAAAAGACAAAAACTTTTTTAAACTGAGGTGCAATTTGATGCGCAAAGTTTACATCTCCATACAACAGGTGTGCAGCAATAAAGAATTGATAATTGAAAGGTTGGTTCCAGTTGTTGTATCCGTTTTCTTTTTCACCAGCATTGAGTCTGGAGATGCTGAATTGCCATAGCTCATTCCATATTTAACATAGGTGTTTTGGTCTTCTGGTTTCTCCTGGCCGCAATGTCAAGGATGGCGATATGCATCTGTTAGAAGCAGTAAGAACCTGTACAATTTCTGTGCATGAACCACATTTCGAGATGGTGTCTTTGGTTTTACTTGAAAACTTTTACTTTTCTGAAGGTGGCCATGACATCGGTCGTTGGCGAGCATAAAATTTACACTATAGTGGGAAACTGGGATCCTACCGATCCGAATTTTGAAGTTTTGAACACGGAAACCCCTAAAGGTGAATACATTTGAGTGGGGTATTTTATATTTTGGGCAACTAGAGTAATTTCGTTGGTGACCTTTTTTCACTCGCAGATACCCGGGTTTATATGAGCATTGCCATAGATTTGGTCATTCTCGGTATACAGCAGCCAGTACGGCTCATTGTTGAAACCAAGGCCAAGATCTTCCCGCAGAACGAACGCTTTTGGTATTTCACTAAAAGAACCCTGACTGATCAGTTCTATTTGAAGCTTCGGGAGGTTAGTCGTACTTAATGCACACTTAATGCACAGTCAATGCACAGTCTGGTTAAAAGTTTAGCTCAGCGTAGACATTGATTCTATTTTAAATTTAAAGCTCGATCCTAAGATGGTGGATGGGCCTAAGTATGAAGTTACAGGTGTCGAGTGTTCTGGTGAAATTGAGAGGAAGCGCACTGGATTGTTGCTTAATCTTCGCAACCCTCTTGCCAATTGGCAGACGCTGCTGTCTCCTGGTGATCCTGATGAAGAATCTGGTAAGTTGTTAACTTAAAATTTTTAAAATACATGTCAGCGCCTTTGAAAATTTCTCATAAATTTAAAAACTTCAGTTTTTTGGGATGATAACACATGTATATCTTGCTGCATTAGTTTTGATGTTATGTATTGGTCTTCTTTGCCAGTTTCTGACAACGACGAGCCTTTGCTTAGTGGCTCAGGCGAGGTGAGCAAGGACTGCTCAGAAGGGGAGCTGGAAAGTTGGGCAGACGTGCTACTTAAGTGGAGACAGAATTTGAAGCAGCGGCCTCGGCAACTGATGCCCTTAGTGCATAAGGGCATACCCGAAGCGCTTCGGGGAGAAGTTTGGCAGCTTTTGGCAGGGTGCCATGAAGATGCGGATAAGTTTCTAGAAACCTATAGAATGCTCATTACTAAGGTGATGACAGCGTGCATTTGATTGGCCCGACTTACGTTTAGATTAACGCCATTGTCTACTTTAATCTCTAATATCTTCTGCGCAGGAATCCCCATGTGACCAAGTCATTCAACGGGATATTAATCGAACATTTCCAGCCCATGATTTTTTCAAAGAAGCCGGGGGACTCGGACAGGATTCTCTCTATAAGATTAGCAAGGTGTGCAAGTTGTACCTAAAATTTACTTTAAAATATGATATTGCTCTTTTCTATTTAAGTGGGCTGATTAGAAGTAGCAAATATGCACCCAATTCTCCTGAAATATGGTACATGTGAATCGCAAAAAATTTCGGTGAAACTATTAATTAGATGTTTGTCAAAAAGTATGGATGTAATAAATTCTAAGATAGTGCTCGCAAAGGCATCAAGTTATCCAGAAAAGTTTATAATGCCTATGTGCGCTGATGATTTTTACATCAATTACATCAATTAAAATGTGCACTGACATCGTTTTCTGCAAATGCTTTTTTTTTATAAACGTTACTATGATATGCACTGTTATTCAAAAGGTGTCGTTTGCATTTAAATTTTCAGGCATATTCAATTTATGATGACGAAGTGGAATACTGTCAAGGACTTTCCTTTCTGGCAGCTTCATTATTGTTGCATGTACGTCCACATATGATTCATTTTATCTTGAAAATCGTCTTTATATTGTATTCCAATAATTTTGTTGCATCCTTCATGCGTGTAGATGCCAGAAGAGCAAGCATTTTGTGTCCTGGTCAAAACCATGTTCGATTATCAGTTGCGGGACTTGTTTAAAGACAATTTTGAGATTCTGCACTTGAAATTTTTCCAGCTAGAAAGACTCATCCAGGTAATACCTGCATTTCTTGGATGTTTGCTATAAAGAGCGCCACAATTGTAAACTTTGATGGTAACCTGTCCCGTTTGCAGGAGCACTTGCCCGATCTGTACGATCACTTCCAAGAGCTAGGCATCGAAGCACACATGTTCGGCTCACAGTGGTTTCTCACACTGTTCACAGCAAAGTTTCCGTTGTTTCTGGTGTTTCACATTTTGGACGTCTTCCTCTGTGAGGGAATGGACACCATATTCCAAGTTTCGTTAGCTCTGCTTATGGTATGATCGTGGTTTATGTAACCCAATTTTTGTCATGACTTGTTAAATCCCTCGTTCATGTTATATTGAACATCGCATCTCCATTAGATGTCCAAAAAGGACCTTCTGGCGCTCGACTTTGAGGGCGTGCTGAAGTACTTCCGAGTTTCACTTCCTAAGAAATACCGTTCTGAAGAAAACGCACGCCAGCTGATGCGAATAGCTGTTAGCTTTAAGGTAATGCTTGTTAAAAGGGTTGTGCACGCCGCTAATTGACTTGAGTTGATTAACTCACATGGGTTTTTGATTCAAGATTAAGAAATTAAAGAAATACGAAAAGGATTTCTATGCGATTAAAGAGCAGGAGCGGATGCAAGAGGACCCTGTTGAAAGGCTTACAGTAAGCTTTAGGGAATTTATGTTGTGCAACGTTGAATGTGATTTTCGTCAGCCTGATTTATTCGTTTACTCCCCAGTGTGCAAACTAACTTCCGTCTCTTGTGCAATTCTTTTAGCGTGAAAATAGACAGTTGATGCACTCAAACTTAAGGCTTGAACAAGAGAATGATGATTTGGCATATGAACTAGTCACTAGCAAGATCGAGCTAAGGAAAAGCTTAGATGATGTGAGTTCTAACAGTTTTTATTTTCGTTTTCACGCATTGTTTCCACAATTTAGTCCTTTTTCAATGAACATTTGGCACTTATAAATTCGAATACACAATGTCCTGTTATAATACTTGGCTGGATATTGGTTGTGTATTGATAAGGTTTTTTGAGAAAATTTGATAGAACTGGTAGTGCAGAAATTAGTCATTAAAAATATTTTAAGATGCAATTTCAATCGAATTAAAAGAATATATTTTATTGGAAAATCAGTGAAATAATTGCACGACTGAACTGGTTTGTGATGAACTAAAAAGGAAAAGTATTATGTTTTCAAATTACCAAATTTCTATAACGAATAGCTGTCTGTATTCATAGAACTAATCAACTTTCCGATCACATGGCACATCCCATTTTATATTTATATCTTCATGCATGTCTGTGTATTTGGACAGATGGAGGACAGGGCGGATTCACTGAATAAAGACTTGATTACGACGAAAACTATGCTTAGCGATACTGAAGAGGAGAAGCGGCGTCTGGAAACTGAAGCTGCTCAGGTCGCCATTTTATAAACAGAGTGCTGCATTATACCTTCTGTTGTTGTGCGTGTCTAATGCAGATTTCTGTCCCCGCAGTTGAAGGAAATGTGCAGGCGAGAGCTTCAGCGATCGGAAACGGAAATAACTCGAAATGGGGCCATCATTTCCGATTATAAACAGGTGCGCACATTCACTTGTATGAGAAGAAACGTCTACATCGCTTTTCATCTGGTGCGTGTTCCGTTTCTTGCTAGATATGCAGCCAGTTGAGCATTCGGTTAGAGAACGAGCAAGCTGTTAAGTGCGAGTCTTTGGAGGCACTCAAGGTGTGTCTCGACTTCCATCCATTTTTCTTATGCGTTTGTCCTGGCCTTATTTTCAAATGGTACTTTCCACAAAAGGATGCCGTTCGAGATTGCGAAAGGTGTGGGAAATTTGTGGACATTCTACCATTGGCCAGAAGCAAAGATGCGAAAGTGCAGCCACAGACTGGTGCTTCCGACGGAGTGTGCAATGATGTGGACGGGGATGGAGGATTCGGGCAAGAAGGGGATTCAAGGTTGTCCCCGGCTTTGGGACAAGTACGGGAACTTGAACTAGAGCTTGCCAAAACCAAATTGGCATTGGTGGAAGCGGAGTGCCGGAACCAGGTATACATTTATCACATGTAAACCTCTTGGAAATATATGGCAAAGTAATGCTTGGTAATCCTACTTGTATCCTACCCTGCATCGTTTCCCATTAATGTGGGCTGCTTGCTAGTAAATTCATCAATTTTGTCGACAAATTGTTGTTAATTGCTTCTAAACATGTTTGACGTTAATGCAACCTGACTTTTTCCATCACTTAGGACCTCACACATCAACTAAATGCTGCACTTTCCGAACTTCAGTCATCCCGAAACACCTGGTTCCAAAAAACCCTCACCTCCATACGAGAAGCGACCAAGAAGGACCCAGCTACCCTTATGAGTGCTGCCTCGTCGCTCCCGTTAGCCGGACTGGGTCTGACCACGCCTCCTCCCACTATGCCGGCTGCGACAAAAGACGTGAAAGACGTCACCTAATTTACTCGTCTGTCGTAAATAGCTTTGTGTTTACCCTCTTAAGTTGTTAGTTTTCACAACTCGCCCTGACGGTACCGTCACGTGCTTCACCCCGATTTCCCTTTCCTGTTGGCCGAGTTGCTAGGCGAAAATGCATTCGTTTATGCAATTGTCGGAGAAAATCAAGGAAATCGCGTCAAAATTTGTTTCCTTTCTGGTGACATTGATGGGCCGGGCTAAATTTCATTGGCAAGGAACTGACATGATGTTCAAGGTACGATATGCGAGGGATCACGGGGAGCATTCTTTCGGGCCTCGCAGTATGCTTAGCTCATTTTAGCAAATCTTCATTTTTATTATAAGAGCGTGTTTTCTTGATCCTTGCAAATCACTTTATTAACAGTTTTCCATTGAAGTGTGGATTGGCATATATTCAGATATGTGCAGTAACGAATCCTATTCGCATAATTAGGTTTAGAAAACACTGAAGCTTGGCACGCCTAACAAATGTTTGTTTTGCGTGGCCATCGCACATTTAAAAAAGATTACAAAGATGGGGAAGTCTTGAAAGTCAGATTCGAAATCCAAAAAACTCATCACTAAATTGGTTGTTTTCTCACTACGATGAACATTGGTCATTTGTACTGCAAAACGCCGGATGTCAATATTTGTTAGGCTAACGAATTGTCCATTCGATTTTTTTAGGAGTGGAAGATTTCATGTTTCTAGACTCCGATACTATTTTTAAAAGACGTGCCTGCAAAATATGCGAGGTATCCTGAAAACACATTTTCATAATTCTAATAAGGTAGGTACACCATGCTGACAAGGAGACATTCCAAAAGTACCCCTATTAGCGCCATGGTGAATGCATGGACCTTCTGGTGACTCCTCAAAAACTTGTCGCATCGTACCTTCAGTCTTATTCTACAACCTGGCCCTGACAGTTTACTTTACTTGATCAATGGAATTTCTAAAGATAGGCGAATTACCTTTGCAGACTTGTCGTTTGCGTTTAACTTTTGTGTTTGTAAAGTTTATGATTTTGTTATATCGGGAATATTTTTTATGCAGAACTTGGTTTGGTACATATTTTCTATTTCTTGGCATGCAAATACTTTTTGAGTTATTTTCGGCGTTTTGCTCTCCGATGTCAAAGCCAAATTCCCCTCAGTTTACAGAGTGTTTCAAAAGCCATTCTGTCCTACCCGTTTCTTTGGTCCCATGCTATGTTCTACACAGCGCAATTTGTAAGTCGCGGTATTTAGCCGTATGCACGTTACTCAGCCAAGCTCGAGCCAAAGCTTGCACAACGTTTAAAATGCATTTTTCCGAGACCATTCTACTTATTTGAACTTTTTCTTTTTCACAGTGAGCTTTTGCTTAGCGGCTGTGCCCCGTATATTCGTGCAAAAAGCCACGAGTCACTGACGAATGCCAAGCGTGAATCGCGCATGCTGCATCTAGAAAAATATGAGGTCATGGCAGTAACTCACGAAGGTATCTTTGCCGGATCTCATTTTCAGGCTTTTTAACGCATGTTGTCTTAATCCGTGGGTTGTTCTGGCTATAGAGCAAAACTGCCTTATTTGAGCTTCAAGGGAACGGAGCACTGGTTGAAAGCCATGGATCCTTGTTATGGAACAAGCTTTCATGGCCAGCTTGCCCTCAGGTCATTCCAGTGGGAAAAGCAAGCTGATGAACCCGTGGTACTTAAAAGGGATCATATATGGAGCGTTACACTGTAAATTTTTATGTAAATGTAAATCATTAGCATCTAGCGTGCTTTTGTGAAACCATGCAGCTCCCCTCATCCTTGAAAGTACATATTTCTATGATATATGCCATTATGCAAATTAAACGCCATAGGTTATCAAACTCAGTGAAGTTGTCGATTGCTGCTATTGTGGAATTTTATCCATTTTTTTCTTATTAGTAAATTAGTAGTTATTTGCACGAATACCTTGACTGACGAAGTCAACGAGTGTGATAGCGGATCTCCCATAAAATTTAAGGTATTTGTACGAACAATTGCTCCATTTGTTGGAGCAAGTGATTTTTCTGGCAACTTTAGTCAGTTTTGAATCAAAGGCTTTGATAATAGGATAATATTTTGAAAGCCTTCTTGCTTGACAGTGTCTCTTTATGTAATGCAAAAGAGACACTATCAAGCACAAGGGCTTTCATAATCCTATTATCAATGTCTTTTGATTCGAAAATGACTAAAGTTTATGATGATGGCCGATAATACATGTACATACTGTATATGTTTATCCAAGTAAGTCGTGCAATTACAATAATAATTGCAATCACTCCTTGTTATCCAGTTTTACAAAAAAAAAATCGCCTATAGCCGTTTTCTTTCGAAGGTGGGACTAAAAATTCATCATTTGTGCTCAAATTTTGATACATGTGTTGATTTGCTCTGAAAGGATTTCAATAATCGAAATGCGGAAGATGCGTCCCGCCTTAATTAGTGTCGTAAATGGACGACAGATGTCGCTAAGCTCGCGCAACAACAACACCGCCATATTTAATGTTTTCATGTTTTCTTGAAAAATCCACGTGGTGTTCGTGCTCGTGGCTCGCGTGTGAAATGTGTGATGATGAAATGAAAAGTGCAAAAAACATTGTGTGAAATGACCAGCTTTCGATGGCTACCAGTGTTCGAGAAGAGTAGAAGAACCTTGCGAATGAACCACCAGAATGAACTACGCATCACAAGGATTATCGAAAGAAAATAGAATTCAGCCACAGGTCCGGTCAAATGGTTCCACAAAGTTTCAGCTGCAATGTCGCTTGGTGTGAGTCGATACTTCCAGTAAAATTGTTGGCGTCGTTTTTAGAAATGTTTCGGAGCATGGCGCTTTCTCAATTATTAATACAGGGAGGGGCGGAAATAATTCAATGCTTTAAATTTGGTGGCATTTTAGTAGGCTCCCGGCCAAAACTTCCTAGAAGGCCTATTTACATGCGTGACATTAGTGCATTACGAGTTTTAGGGCCTTTCTTGGAAAACTCTGCAGGTCAGTCAGTTACACTTAACGTCGAATCAGCAAGGGTGGGGAAGAGTTAATTAGACGATAATGACGATTTAAACATTAAAATGAATACTAAGTGTTCTTTAGAATATATAATTATTCATTTAACGATTTGGTACCAGGAATGGTACAATGGCAATTGTATATAATAATGGCAATTAAATAGCCTATTGTAAGTGTTCATTTTACATTACAAACTAATTAATTCTGCCCAACAGCTGTTACGGAGGTATTGTAGAAATGAGGGATGAAATAGATCATTTTATCTAGATTTTGCACTACACTGTACGTGCACACTTCTCACACACAAATTAGCATGCACTGCTTCCTGAAACAGGCAGAATAAAATACTGACACAGGTGCCACCCCCGCCCTATTATTATGGTGTCCCCCTTGTATTATGGGACTATTTGATGGTGAGAAAAGGTTGACACCATAATGCCATATCCACAAAATGCCGAGATTAGTCAATATATGCAACATGATCCATCATCCATAAACCGATCCAAACAATATTCAAACGAGTCCCTCAATAACGTTGCTTCATACATGCTCAATCCAAACCATACGAAATGAGCATTACTATATACTACACTTTATAATCAAAAAAATCTTAACTTATGGCCTAAGTTGTACCATTTTTTTGATTATCTCACAAACATACATTGGGCACATAGATCCTATTAAACTGTAAGTCTTCAGTTATCGAGAAATTAAAAATAGCAGAAAACACCTGGCAAATGTGCGGACCAGCTTCCAAATGATCCAGAAAAATGAATCATAAAAGCAAAAAGATTAGGTCTGTTAGTGGTCGTCCATAAAGAGGAAAGAGATGGCAAATCCATCAGCATTCAGCCGCAGACTTCATGGGCTCCCTGTTATTGCTACCAAGCCTTAATTAACACGAGTCTCACACGCGGATTTACAGGGGAATTGATCCGCCGTAATTAGCCTATCGAGTAATAAATGAGAAGAAGATGGTGATATCATCGCGGCAAATGAGGTTTTCTTATCGGGGGGCACGCATCTCATCGCGCCGCGGTTTCTCGCACACCCAAACAAATTGCATTAAGTGAGGCGTTAGATAATAACGAAGAAATTTGTATTAGAGATTATTAGAGTTTATAGAACCTCGCAGACATGCTTAATTTGTCAAGCACCGTCGTAAAAATAGCAGCATCAAAAAACGCCAATAGGTGGCAGCTGGGAAATAACCATTCCTGCCCAAACGGTGCACCAGAAATGTCATACCTGAATTTCAACAATTTTATTGTAACAAAATGCGCCGTAATTAACACTTCCGTATTGGAACTATTGCTCTGCAACTTTAAAGTCTAGGTTACCATGTTTTTTTATTTCCTCACTTTCACAATTGCATATTTTACACACAAAAAATAACCGCGGGACATGTACATGTACTCAGCAAGGCTACCCTTGGCAAAAACAAAAACACACAAGAGACTCATGAGTGGTCGTTATAGAAAGGTTTCTCGGTATTCTGGAACTTCCATGACCACTGTGCATAGTTTTGAATGGAGAAATGACCTTTATAAGCCTTTGTGAGGGGGCGAGATATATTACGACACCAATTCTTGTAATTCTTGTCGTTGAATATGACGTCATCTGGACACTATTGAGCTACCAGAGTCCTAAGCTTATTTCGCAAAAAAGAGGGGGCTGCACAGCTGATGAATCTGAGGGAAACCTGTGCGGTCGACATGGAAACCTCAACACTTCATATTCCTGGTTGTTTCTCAAATTGGGCCCAGGGAGGCTGGTGAAAGCGACCTCCAGTATCAAATGGGTACTTTTGCGAAAAAGATTTAGCATTTCGTTGGGACCCTACATCTGCGTTGACATCCGGAAGGTGACCATCATTAAACCGCGATGGCGCCCTTAGGAATGCGTCTAATTGATTTCCCTCGAGATTGACGTTTGTGTTTGTGCAGCGGTTGATGCGAGGCGTATCTGCTTCTGTGACGCCCATTAAACGTGATGGCTGTGAGCGTTACTTAGAAAACACATTTGGAAAATTTACCTCAATCGCCACAGCAGTCCGGAAGGGTTAAATAAGCACGGCAACCGTTATTTACCGTCCATTCTGCTGGCAGAGGTGCGTGTCTGCGCAAACCATCAAATAACTGATATCCCAAACGTTACAAAAGGCAAGGGACAACACTACATGTTGGATATTAGTTTACAATAATTAGTGTGGAGCTTATAATTAATGGAGCTTAATCTCCACACATTGTTTTGTATCCAACAACAGTTGAGGCAAACATCATTGCCAGTACGGTAGAGACAACAAATGATTACAAATCCACACCTGAATGGGCAAGTCATTGAAAATTTATGGAATTTGCAATGCCAAATTCAGTACACTGGCAATGAACGAGCATTTGACATTTGCGTGGCGTGACCTGAAGCTGACATCAATTTTAATCTTTGTATTCACAAAACGTGTGGGCTGGTATGGTCCGTCCAAGGAAAGAAGAAACTGAGTGATAACCAATGAGAGATGCAGCTTATCAAGTCTTCCAGCATAAATAATTATGGAGAATGTAACGAAAACAAGAAATGCATGTGAGGGGGAAGGAAGGGGGAACTGTTGGCATGATTGACGAATTCTCCAGTTACTTCTTTCCTAGTAGGATGCAATATAGCTATGCACATGCAATCACTCGTGTAAAAATGTTATGGTGCATTCACACTTGTAATTTTTGCCCAAGTTCGGAGATAATTTTTTCTTCTTATGGAGGTTATTGCCCAACTTTGCCCAAGGTTTACCTACATAAAATGGAAAAAACTTCTTCCGTACGTGGGCAAAAATTACAAGTGTGAATGCACCATTAGCGTGAAGAGCTAATTCCCACTCGTGCTTGTTTTTTGTCCTAATTAGTGTCATCACAGCGTCATCTTTTTACGGAAGCGGGGTTTTAAAATAATTTGTGCCCTGGCCCCTGGGAGGCGACTAATTCATCCTAGATGGTGACCCTGGTGGTTAATTGCGGTTTTTAATTCGCCTCCTCCACGCGAAATATGCGGGCCATTTTATGCCATTGGCACGCACTTAACCCTCTCGCGCATTCCCCGAGGCACTTTAATTGGTGCATGCAAAATGCTCTTCGGATAACGAGCCGTTAATTGTTGGCGCGTTCGCTGCACGCTGTAATTAAGCGGAGTCAGGTTGGGAGAACCGCGGCTTAATTTGGGCCCTGGTTAGGGCGTCTCATGTTTTTTAATGGCCCGCTTGCTTCGCCAGTTTAATTACGGGTTGGTTGCACCAAAACGCAACTTAATCGGCGGTGGGCGCGTTGCTTCGACCAGGCGTTGCACAGGCTCCACTTAGCAATCAACGCGAAATGGTCGACTAAGTGCTCCCTGATTATAAGAGTGCACTAAGCGAATGAACGCGGAGCTGATACTCGGGTTACCGTTAATTTATGACGCTGATTATCAACCTGATCCTGGAGGTTTTACGGTAGGATTCGTGTTACAGGTGGTCGTTTCCTTCCTCGTATAAAAAAGTCTGTCCAACACTGTCGTGTTACAACTTTACAACTTACATGTATTGTAACATAGTCAGTACTGACAATTAGAATTTTTGTGGTTTTTGCTGTGTTTTTTGTCTAACCTGACCTGACCTGATCTGATCTGACCTAACCGAACCTCAAATTATGATTTTGATTTTTAGCTGCCTAACAGGGCACTGCCAATCTTCAGGCTATGAGGACCAGACTGCCTCTAGCCCAGCTGCCCCACATGCAAAAGAAATGTATTTCAAATGCATTGAAAATACATTGCAAGTTTAGGATAGCCTTAAGCTACAAGAAATTCAATTTGACAATGAAGGAATTGGTGTCCCCCCCAACATGGGGGTACCCCTGGCATGTTAACTTGGGTTGCAGGACTAGACCCCCCTACCACATGGTACCGAAAGGTACTGACAGTAGAGTACTGAGTTGAATTGAATTGAATTGAACAATGCATTTCACAATACATTATGAGCAATTTATGGAATGTATTTTGACATGCATTTTGAAATGCATTAGGAAATGCTCAACAAATGCATTTTATACATGTAATTCATTATGAAATACATTTATGTCTCAAATGGCATTTCTTTTCCATATGGGATGGGACACATGTATCCCTAACATGTTCTCAAGGGCAATGTTTTTGAAACTGGTGGCCATCCCATAAAGTTAACACAAGACAAAGTGACAATTTGCACCCATTTGAGAGTGTCGCTTTCCTGGGATGAGCACCAGATGGCGCATCACTAGTTCACGGAATGCAATGTAGATGGCGTTAGCGTTTCGAAGAGGGTCGTGCAAACATTTGTTCAGAAGTCCCGGAGCCACCCACGCTCCTATTGGGGTTGATGGATGAGAATCTGCTTTTCCCCAATGCCATTTCTCCGAATTGCATCGACGTATTTCAATGGGTCTGGTTTAACATACCCGCCTCACCATCCCATATCGCTCGCTCGCTAATCGCGATTTTCATATCAAAAAGGCATTAAATCGCCCTTTATTCGCTTTTTTCCACGGCTCTTGCCTTGCCTACCCCACTCAGGATGACGCTCAAAAACAAATTGATTTCCGGATGAAATTTGACTGCGTGATGGCACCGAATAAAGCCCGGATAATTGCCGCAATTTCGCCAAAGTAACCCGGGGAAAACAAGCACTCGAACGCTTCGCAAATCTCCCAACAATCAATAATGATTTATAATAAAGAAAACTGCCCAAGACGAGTGTTTACGCTGGGAAGATGAGAAACAACTCCGCAAGATTGGAATGGTTTCCAGACGAGCATTCGGGTCAAAGCTCTCGCTGACCTTTCGGGGCTTTTAATGCATTGAAACCCATTTATTTAATGGTTTACATTAAATTCGCCTTCTTAGTTTTTACTTGTTGCACTACCGGTTGTTTTCTCGTTGGGGAGATGTCTATGGTGCAGCCTCCTGTGTAGGTGTATCCTGTGTATAGGTGTGGGGCAACGTGCCTTCAACAATATCCAATTCATGGCGCAGAGAATTACAACAGCATGTCAACAGTTCCTTACCTTAACAGCTTTAAAATTCTCCGGTTGTGTATTTTCGTCCAAATGCATCTTCTTATCTAATTAATTTTGGGATACTCGCTGTTATTCCTTGGACCATCACTGGGTTGGGTTCACAGGGAAAATGTGAACCAGTCGACCAATGCTAATATCTCTGGAAGTAGGGTGATCATAAAGTCCTACCCTTACTTAAAAAAAATAGTTTAAAACAATTAGTTACAAGTAAAAACTGTTGGAAACACGTGGAACTCCAAAATATTTCATGTGTGTGGTTCACTGGAAATGCCAGCAGGCGGAGCTGTAAGCTAGATTTCAAGGAGAAATTTAAATTCAAAAACATTTTCACACTATAGATGATCACCAAAGTACTCTGTTCAGAAATTGCGCTTAACACCGAGTGGCGATTTGGTCACGTGATACCAGGGGCCATCTTTGAGGGTTTTTTTATGTAGATGGCATTTTCGATTCTAGCGATTACAGCGCCGCCTTCTGGCTTTCCATGTGAACCAAAGACATGAAATGGAAAACTGCAGGAGTTCGTCTACCTTTTTCCACACTTTGTTTCCTGTAACTGTTTTTTTGAAAACTGATTTTTGTAATGAAGATAGGCATTTATCATCATCCATGTGCCGTATATACCCGGCCCTGATTTGTTGGAAATATTTATCACTGCTGGATGATGATCAAAGGAAGAAAATAACAGCCGTGTTAGAAAAGTCACATTGCAAGGGTTGTTATTACATAACAAGGATTGAAAGCCCTGGCTCCTGGACGCCTCACTCCGGTCACATCCACGTGTTTCCATGCACTTCCGGTCTGCAGTTTGAACTGGCCTTATTATTGTGTATAGTTATAGGCAGTTTCACATGTGCTCAAAATGCTTTCTTTCAATTCTTGACTAATCTTAGCACACGTGCGACTACTTGATTATGATCCGAACTTAGGCTAAGGGCACTTTTTAGCTTTCTCAGTTTCCGGATTGCAGTGGCCAATGGGGATCAATCCACCTCCAAAATCATCATAAGTTTAATCACTAATCGTCATTGTTTATGATTGCCCTGATTGTGCCAGAGGATCGATTCTGCTGATATTTTGACCTTAAATTTTAGAACGTAAAACATTCCTGCGCTATGCACGTCAACTGGAATGAATCGCTATCCCACACTATTAACCGACCCAATCCCCCATCCGTCTTTCACGGATTTTTTCAAAGTTTTCTTCGAGCTTAGCAGCGATTTACTTAATTTAATCTACTGATTTCTTTTCGAATTCGTGCCATTTAAGTCGTCGGGGGGCGTTGGGGTGGACAGGGAGACCCCGCATTTCATGCCCTGCTGCTAATCCCCTACAAGAAGGTAAACAAGAAAGAAAATAATTGTTGCTCAGAAAAGGGCCTTTGTCGATCTGGCTCTAATTAAAAACAGCGGTTTTTATTCACTTTGAATTAAAAAAATGTGCGGGAGTCAGCTTTTCTTTGTCTGTGGGATGCGTGCGTCTGGGTGCGCTCCGAAGGCATTAAACGTGCCCAGAAGTTTTTAAAGTCAGCATAATCGATCGTTTTAGCCCGAAAATAGGTATTTGACCTTTTTTGTTTGGGCCTGTTTTGCATAAAAACAGCCTTTGTGGGATGGAAAGTGTGTTTCGCAATTCTTTGTTCGAGCGCATTTTGATTTGCGCTTCTTGACATGACCAGGGAGCGCCTGCCACGTGGTTGAATACATCTCATGTGGCATGAGGTCAATGACCTGGCCGTGTGATAGCCCACTAGACTGTAGGACGGCAAACACTTTCAGCTTTGGTGCCATGCTAGGTTGCCACATGTTAGGGGCAATGTACTTTTCGAAAACTTGGCAAATCCTTTTAGCAAATGACTTTTATGGTCATCTGGCGTGACATAACTATATGCTTGTTCTTTAGTTATTTCCAACTGTCATTTTGGGTCTCACTTGTTATGTTTCGCAAAGGGTGATCATAACTCCTTTCCCTTATTTATATTTCATTTATTTTAAAGTTTATTTTGTCTATATTTGGTACAATCTGGCGTCTATGCTGGATATCGAAAAGCTCAATGTGTTTCCTGGGACTGTTTATCATGATAGCAAATCAGCGATCAGTGTCAAGACTGTAGGACGGCAAACACTGTCAGCTTTGGTGCCATGCTAGGTTGCCACATGTTAGGGGCAATGTACTTTTCGAAAACTTGGCAAATCCTTTTAGCAAATGACTTTTATGGTCATCTGGCGTGACATAACTATATGCTTGTTTTTTAGTTATTTCCAACTGTCATTTTGTGTTTCACTTGTTATGTTTCGCAAAGGGTGATCATAACTCCTTTCCCTTATTTATATTTAATTTATTTTAAAGTTTATTTTGTCATTTGGTTCTCAGGTCGTATTGCCTAAAGTTTATTTTGTCTATTTGGTGCAATCTGGCGTCTCTGCTGGATATCTAAAAGCTCAATGTGTTTCCTGCTACTGTTTATCTTGATAGCAAATCAGCGATCAGCGTCAAGCCCAATTTCAAAAGAAAACTGAATTCAAAAAAGATTTCCATACTGTAGAAAATCACCTGAGGTTGTTCGTTGCTGGTACATGTACGTTCAGAAAATGTACTGAGCTCTTGATTGGCGATTATTACACACGATAACAGTGAGTTTTCTATGTAGATGGCATGAAAGAATAAGTTTGAAATTCTTCTACTTTTTTCCAATACATGTTCCTTGTAACTCTTGACAGTTTTTTGATGTTAATCGTGGTTATGACTATGGCATATCGTTATACCTGATGAGCACGTCAACATGCTAACAAGTACTTTATGATCACCCTGTACATTATAACAATTTAAAAAAGGTAATTATTGTTTACTAGGACATTTAATCTAAAACATGTATTTTGTCACAATGAAAGGGTATGCCTAGCATGCACAAAACCCTTTACACGTACACAGTTTTGGATTTCAAAATTAACACAAACGATAATTTAATTTTAACATGTTTCATTCCCCATTGAAGTAGTGCCATTCTCAAAATAGTGAATTACGTCGTTTATGATTTAAAAAAATTAAATGAAGATGAGACGCGCTGAAATTGGAACATGTGCACGTGCAATTTTTGAATTTTTTCATCACTTAATTTTTGATCAGTTTTAATTTTTGTAAACTGCGTAGTTCACGACTTTCAGAATGTTGCAGCTCAATGGGGGACGGAAAATTGTACGTGCTAAGAAATGAATTTAGCGTTTTTATTAATTTCAAAATCCAAAATTGGGTCAAGAAAATTTGCATGGTATAGGCGTACTTTTCAAAGGCACCGTCCATATTATGCTATGTGGGACGAATTTCTCGCTGATGACGTCACGCGCCTCCTCCTCCACCCCCTCAGTGGGGGCTGCAGCAAACGGTGCATGAATCATTTGCCAGGTATTTTGTCACTGGCTAACTAAAATTGATCGCAACAATCGCCGCAAATCTAGCGGGGATAACGAAACGTGTTCGCGTCGTGCCTAATGGGCGAGATGGGCCCCCAGAGGGCCTCGTTTTACACTCTTGTAGCGAATTTAGCGCTTGTTTATGAACGTTACGTGTTGGCGAACATGTTTTTCACCCCCCAAACAACTTGTTGTCCAAAACGGTTTCCCGTCTGTTTCGTGCGCGCGAGGTTTTTGACCTTCGAGTTTGATATTTGCCATTAACGCGCGCCCATTAATTGTAATTTTCGACGAATCTAGATCCGCAGACCCCTGTTGCCTAGGCACACAAACGCACACCTACTTAGCCAACCGAATCTTATTTGCTCCCAGTCGTACGTCGCAACTTTATGGCGCCCATCACTCTTCTTAGTAAACACTCGCTTGTGCTAATGTCATTATTCGACAATATGCCCCCAGCGCCACTGAGGCTGATTCGTTTGTAAGCATGATGAAATCGCCATTTTGTTGGAGAAACAGGGTTGGGTAAGTCATGGAAAAACCACCAAATTGACATGAGGCTAACGGAATTTTTTGCCTTTGATTACGTCTTAGGACAGAAATTATTTTCAAATAGAATTTGTATTTGATTGACCTATCAATTTCCTGAGCTTTGATGGCATCTAATTCGAGCATGTGATGTGTCGAGCCCTTTGTAATTGATTATTTTCCTGATTATTTCCTGATTCCATCGGAATGCCGTCTGAATACCGTCCAAATTTTGATACCATCCAAAATTTATTCAAACACCTTAGGGGACATTGGGGACCTTCGAGTGTGATGCTATCTTGCAGTAGGGGTGGTCGAATGAGGACAGGGTTAGGATTGGGTCAACGAAATACAGTCGTTTCATAGCATTTAAAAATTATTGATACAAAATCCACGTACATGTAGATCAAGTTTTTCACAAATTTCAATAATCCATCACTCTTGATTCTGATACGAATTTCGCTTTAGCCACGTTTCTGAAACTCACTATTGTATGAAGGCGTAAAATTTGTTAGTCCCCATCTTCTAGAAGACATTGACACATTTTTGTAATGCAATATGTCATTGAATTTAACTTACCAAGTTCAGTCATGGTTTGGGACTTGCGCAGAAAGTGACCATGGGAAATTACAGGTATAACGAAGTTTTCAGTTGACATGATCTGAAACTACATCGCAAACAATCATGCCATTTTCATTGTTTTAATCATTATTTATTATATTTTTTTGACATTTAACACGCTAGAGCGATTTGTAAACTCGAGCATCACCCAGAATAGAGAACGACTGCAACGCCTATTCCAATTACTTTATTATTCGTGGTTGTGCATCGGATTCCATATGAAAAAATACATATGTAAATGAAACAGTGCTTTTGAGACAACACCAGAAACAGGTCAGATATTGAATTTTCCGCGGCGAAAAACACGTCATTTCCAAACATTATGCGCTGGTACAAATCAGGGTGCCACGAGAAAAATGTTATTAGAACTTTGATACAAGCATTCAATCCTTATGATGTGGAAACAAATGTGGAGAATACGAAATTGCACCACGCGTTATCACCCACGTTTAACGTAGAGATTACGTTTGAAATGAGCGTTAATTGTGGACAAAATGGAGCTGCTGGCTAGTGGAAGCTCAACCTAATTCCAGTTTTTATGAACGTTTCTTCACACATGTGAACTTTTAATTAAATTTCTTTAAACTTCATATAAATCAGGCTTAGTCTCTTATTAAGAGCGAACGAGATAAAATTTATACCCTCTGCAGTCATGAAAGAAAAACAAGACTTTTCTCATGAGGAGGGTTTTGTCTAAATTAAACACCTACGGAGCTCCGTACATCACATATGAGATGACGCCTTCATGTAATGTAATTTCGAGAAAAGTGCGCAAATCGAAAATCAGCGATATTTCGAATTTCGATTTATCCAGTAGGATGCTAACTATACAAGTGACGTAACAAGTGACTAAAATTGCATTTTAATAATTTAGTTTCATCCATCATCCATTTACAGTTCATTAACAATGAGCAACCAGCCCATGCAGTAATTGACTAGAAAGTTTTCATATACAGACATAACGACTTCGTGCCCATCTCATGGACAACTTAAGGGTGAAGCTTTAGGGGAGGGGCTTGCAGTATTGCCTAAGTGCATCCGACAATGATTCACCCTTAAGATTTCCTTGACGTCTTGGAGCTGCTCGAGGCAATCGCAAACATGGCGTGCATCTGACACTTAGTTCCGAGCTCCTCCACCAGGTGGCACCCGCGCTCTTTGGAGTCATTTTGGTGACGTCATCGTGTTAACCCCCCATTAGGATGTCCCAGTCTTGGGAAATTTCAGCTTCCCGAAAATGCAAACGTGACGATAGCGAATGAATGACGTCACGTTCGCGCTTCAGGGTAGCAGAATAATAACAAATTGAATATTTGCAATTCAACGATCTACGTTGTAAGTTAAAAAAACCCGAAAATGTTAGTTGATGCAACATGACCTATGAACCAACCTAACAAATGGACGAAGCCATACAAGTGCAGCTTGCATACGTTTCCATTCATCCGTTGCACTTGCACCCTTTTGAATATGGTTAGGCTTTGTTTATACATCATTAACTACTTTTTGCAATTTATTGACACCTAAATCGTGTTTGATTTCGAGCCTTCAATTTCAAAGTTGAGAGAAGCAACACGTGTGACGTCACCAAATTCGTTAGACAAACAAGCGACTCTCCATGGTGGCGAAATTCGGAAGCGCATCAGTCAAACTGAAAACAAGTCGCCAAAAACAACGAACCCCGACACGCGAAAAATTCAACCGAAATTTCCAGGAAAAAACGCAAAAATTTCCGGATGCAGTGGAGAAAATAGTCGATTTTTCTCTGTTGGCCATAGTCCCAACATGGGCGATTTTTGGAAGGGGGTCACTCGCGGCTGGTCGGGGCTTAGCCCCACCTCAGCGGCTGACCCCTGGGCCTGGAGTTGTCCCTGGCCACCGCACTGACAAAGTCGTTTCCAGGGGGCGCTGCGTAGCGGGTGGCGCCCGAGCCCTGGATGGGGCGCCACTGGGTGAACAGGCTGAGGGCGCGCTTCATCAGCAGCGACAGGGGCACACGACGCACGCGGTACATGGGCTCGTCCAGCGGGTCCTCGGTGTCCTCTTCGGCCGACTGGCCACCAGTGTCCGACTGGCCCAGTCTGGCGTCCGACCAGTCGGCCTCCAGGGGGAGGGCGTGCGCCGCCCGGATCCACAGGGCCAGGACGATGCACAGGAAACCCAAGGTGCTGCCCCAGGTGGCCGAGAAACGATGCATGGTCGGAAAGCTGAAGGGAAATGGAAAAGAAACAGTGTTAGACAGTGCTTACTGAGGTCGAAGCTGCGAGGAACCTCTGTAACTGGGATGCGTAGCTCAAGCCGAAAAAAACTTGCATAGCTGGGGTAATGTTTTCCCTGCTTCTACCCCTGTAATTGGCAAGGATGAGCTGAATCTATATACTGTATATGAAAAGACAACCTGATTGACTGACTGACTGATTGACAATCAACGCACAGCACAAACCGTAAGGGCTAGAACCTTGAAATGTTGCATGTACCTTCCTTGGGTGCCAAAACCACCGTCTAAGAAAGTTTTGCTGGCATGTACCTCAGGTGCCAAGAACCTTGATAGCAAAGTGTTTTCTTTCGTATTACCCCCGTAAAGGGGTTTCACAGAGGGGTGAGTAAATACATCTCCCAAACCGTTAGGGCTACGCCCTTGATATTTTGCTGGCATGTACTGCTCGATTCAACATTCGAAATCCAATCCCACTTATAGAAGTGACTAGAGGCACTAGTGCAACTTCGTTTGCATGCAGTTTGGGCGCTGTATTTACCCACCCCTCTGTTTAACCCCTTTGCGGGGGTAATACGAAAGAAAACACTTTGCTATCAAGGTTCTTGGAACCTAAGGAGCAAAATGAGGCCGAAGTGTTATCACAAGCAGTAGTATAGTGATTTATTGCGATAGATGAAGGCTACATGAGAGCAAGGCTGAAACATATCCATCACAGATAGGGCATATTTTCCTCAAAATGCACAATTACAATTACCAAATAAAGGTTCGATTTGTACACTGTGCTGAAGGTCAATGTCAGGTTGAAGGTCAGCCTGTAACACGGCAAACACTGACGGCTGCCGTGCTATGCTTGATTGCCAGTTGACTTAGAAGGGGCAGGGTGAATATTGCGAGTCTTTCATCGTCTGTGGTTATCTAGCATGACTAACACGATTTAAGTGTTTGGTGTCGGTTATTTGGTATCACTATAAGCTGCACGATAAAATACATTTGAGGTTGTCCCTGCATATACAGTAAATGTAGACTCCGATTCTGATGGTACTCCTGGTAGACCAGCTGTATACATGACTTTAGGAGTGTCTATTTTTCCAAAATATGAAACTTTCTAAAAGTTTTAACGAATATCGGACTTTGATCATCCTGTAAATTTTTTATATTGCACTTATTATATTGACTATATTGCATTAATTATGTGCTCGAGAAAAATCATACGAGGGATCCCCTCGGTGTTTGGATTTACGATTCCGTATGTCTTTCACCTTAATGCTTCCAGATTAATTTGTTTAGTTAATCAAATAAACACGCTTTCTTAGCTGTTATAATCTGGTGATCGCGAGCAACCACGAGCAAAAAATTGCCAGCTCGCTTTCCCAAGGCGAATAATTCGTTGCCCCAACAACTGTTGTTTGATCAGTCAATGGAAAATTTTAGCCTTTTTTTTAATATTTCCCAGCTTTGTTTTACTCCACGCTCAACGCCATTATGTTTGTCGCATCCGAATCTGCTAAAAATCGCTCCCACCAGATGGCAGCACCATAGACCCCTCGTTAATGCGAGAGGCTGAGCATCGCTTTAAATGTATTTGCCGTCCATCAGCAGCTCATAAAGACGCTCGGCGAAATAGACGTACATTATGCCCCAATAAAACGTTTTCGTGCTGCACCTTTGATCGCATTTGGCCACCGTTTTCCGCTTCTCAAAAGGTTACGTCTTGCGTTTTCGCGTTTTTAATGGGCTCATTTGGCGGATATATAAATACGCGTTTCCGTTTCGGCACGCGCGTGTTACCGGGCGAAAATCATTGCTTCCTTCTTTTCATCAAACCTAGTTTCATTCAGAGCACCCAATGTTGATCACAATTCTCATTTCCAGTTCATCGTAACTCAATGATCTTGTCGGCGCCAACAGTCACCTGTTGATCACGGGCAACTCTGGCGCCGTTTAGCGGATGATGAGATGGTGCAAGAGGTTACCAAGGAGCGCCGGTTAAATTCGGGGGAAAAAAATTGAATCATCAGAAAATCAATTCTGGCGAATTTCCGCCCTCGATAATCGTGTCATCCCAACTTTTGAATGAGGAACCCACTCTTGATTAACCATTGTCTTTCTTAAAATCTAACACCCGTTTGAGCTCACCGAGAATTATTTATGGACAACATACAGAAATGACTGTACAGTCATGGTGCACTTTGCTTGAATAAATGATTGCAGCTACAGTAAATATTTCATGGGCGAACTAGGAGTGGGTCGTCCACTGGGGACTGACTGTTCTGGGGATGTTGAGCACCGCCGTTTTTATTTCAAAAACATGGCATTAACTTTTAAGTTAGCTCATGATGTGCAGGGTGATCATGTCCTGCCCTCATTACAAAAATTAACTTAAAGTATAGCACCGTCTGCTTAAAAACCAGCCCTTTGCTCAATTACGATTCGGTTTCTTCAGCATGCACAAAACGTTGTAAGCGACATTAGAAGCACACGTGATTACTTACTGGGCAGTTTATTATGGGCTCTCCACTTTAGCTGCTGTATTTTCTTCAACTCACAGTGTCACTAATTGAGTTGTTGTAAATTTTTTGAGTTCAGAAGTGTTAATGGCATGACCTGTCCAGTGAATAGGGCCCGTACGACCTACCACTACTTTTATTATTTGTTAGTGAAAGTATAATAAGAGAAAATATATATAGCACACCATGTAATAAGATATTCAATAAATATTCACGTGTGCTGATAATGTCACTTTTACAGTAGCACCTGCCTCCATTTTTTTTGCCTAACCAACCAACCTGAAATGTAATTTCTAATTTGGCCGCGAGCTGCATGCTGCCCTTTTTAATTTCTAATTTACTACACCTACACATTTGTGTATGTCAACTCTACAGAATAAATCAAGTTTAAATAAGAAATTGCTTTTCGAGCAGGAGCTCTTCTGTAGTACAGTCAAAATCTGTTAGCCGTATTTAGTGTACAATGAGTGTCTCCAGGCGGCGCTACAATCGTTATAATCCAAAACGATTGTAGCGCTGCCTGTAGCGCTCCCTCTGAATTGACACTGGTATCATGTGGCCATCGTGATACCAGTAGTTAAAAAATAAACTATAGGCGGATGAAATAAAACAACACTTACATGTATATTCACCAGAATCTTATATGTACATGTGCATATAAGAATGTGTGCATATATGCATGTATGAAACTTTTCATTCCATAGAAGATGCGTTTAACAACACCATATGCATGATGAAGGAAATTTAAGGTAACATAAGCTATTTGAGGAAATAAAAAATTGTAAAAGTCTAATTCCGTCGTATGCATGTAGGCCTATTATTGAAACGTCAGGGATCAAGTCTAACATCTTCCTTTACCTCTTTACCCAAACATGGCATTGGAATAATTTTTAATACGGAAAAAAGGTCGATGCCATAGTGAATGATTTTTTAAAAGCCTTTGATGTTGATTTTCATCAGATACTATTCAATAACTTTCGCGATTAATGATTAAAAAGTTTGTTTGGGTAGAACGTTATTGGATAGGGCGATTCGGGTTTAATTGCATGCATGCAATTGAAATGAAATTACTATACACCATACCATCATATACCTGCAAGCTTGAGGTTATATATGCGGTGTGGGCATCGTAAATTGGTTCCTAGTATACTATTAACATGCATCCAGGAAGCAATTAGAATGTGAAATTGACTACATGTTGTCTGCTTTACATAACTTTTCAAAATATCAGTATCAAACAATGTGGGCGAGCCTGAGTTCGGTATAAGGCCTATAGATGGCCTTATACATTATTTCTTTTTTATCCAAAGTTTGGTTACGTGTTTTATCAACAAAAGAAGTGAAGTTGCTTTCGTACAAGACATCATGGAGGCAGCCTGCTTTACAAGCAGACTTTTCACCTCGAATTTCATCACATGGTTTTTAATTAGTTGTTGAAGAATGTGCAATTGACATGGATCTGGATTTAATGAAAATTTGGAATTAAGGCTATAAGGGTTTGGAATTTCCTACATATAAAATCTCAAGAGTTTACTTACAAACATCATACATTAGCACTTAGTACGTTAGATAACGAGCTGTCAAGTAGATGTTGCCCTCCGAAGGCGCTGACTAGTGTCCGGCATCTTTATTGGCCGCCACTTAATTGCACCAAAGTTTAATCGTTGATTAAAGTTTGCGGCAACAGGTCATCGGGGCTTCAGGGCACGTATGCCGAGCATCAGGTGGCCCGATCGATACAAATACTTGAGGGATTTTTGTAATTGGTCGTTCAAAGCTGACGCTTATAATCGAACTAATGATGAAAGATTGCGCAACTGCATTTAGGGAATCCGTCGCCGGTTTCTGGTTGCTCTTTTGGGACAAGAAACTCCAATTTCTGTAACGCGAGCACGGAAATTTATATGCAGGAAATTTGTTTTCAGGACATTGAGGGAATCGTGTAGTGTAGCTGGTTTTGTGTTTTTGTGATAATGGTACGTGTCTGCTTGCCGTACACACTGTACAAGAGTTTCCCAGACTTTCTAGGACTAGCCCTTACCCCCTCATCACCCATCTCACATGGATATATTGATAAACAAATTTCTAACTAATGCCGAGAATCTCTGCCATTACCAATGGATTTAATCTACATTTTCCCAAGAATAGTTTTATGAACGTAAATCATCTACGATAGATGAAATTGCGATTTTTAAAAAGGATTCCGAAAACTGGATTTTGTGAATTACTGAGAAACTTACAAGATGTAGGCGAATTTTTTGGAGACCTATACATGTACCTTAAGTGGTGTATTTTTGCATGCGTATTTCTCCAAAAATGTGTTTGATGATATTCGGAGAGATTTGCTGAAAAAAACACGGGCAAATTTGATGGATTTTAATGGAATTTAACCACAACTGAGACGTAGTAAGAGGCACTGAAAAGAAATGGAGTGATACTACACATTATGCCCTTCACTTAACTCTCCACGGACTATTTTGTATTTTAACCTCTCTTTTCTAAAATACAAGAATGCACCTGTCCCCTGTCTGTGTGTTTTTGCTTTTTTGCTTAGTTTGGAACCTAAACTAAGCTAACCTAAGACGTAGTGGCTGCCCAACTGTCTTGCTGTCTTGTTGAAGAATGTGCAATTGTCATGGATCTGGATTTAATGAAAATTTGGAATTAAGCCTATATAGGTTTAGAATTTCCTACAAGTAAAATCTCAAGAGTTTACTTACAAACAAGCATCATACATTAGCACTTTAATAGTACGTTAGATAACGAGCTGTCAAGTCGCTGTCAGTCTATAAGTAGTTTTATTTTTTAAATGAATACTGTATGGAATAGGTTCACATTTTAGCCATTGAAATGAAACAGTAGACATTTTGCAGTTACAGTATTTGAAATTACATGATCCTCACTTTTGCTTCCTGCCCACTTGTAATTTTTGTCTAATTTTGGAGTTAATTTTTTCTTATAGAAAATGAGAAGAAAATTACGAGTACAGCTCTGTTCTACTTTAGGCCAATAATATCGCAGTATTTAAAAGTATTGCCAGTATTGCCAGATACTGCAGCATGAATTTACTGGGGATTTTCCGGCGGCGCTTTTGCCAATTTACATCTTATCGTGCACTTTCTTCCCCCTTGGTGGCGCTGATCATACTTAAGAAAATTAAGAGATTGGCATTTATGTAGGGGCGAAAAATTAGGCTAGCCAACTTGAGACCAAATTTACAAGTGGACAGGAAGCATCACTCCTATATTTCGCAACTAAAATTGCTGACCATAATGGCTCCCATAAACAGGAAGTGATGATCGGTGCTGCCAGACTGCATGGCTGATTATCGTTGAAGATGCAATTCCCGCACGGTCTAATTCAATTAAAAGCCAGGATGCAGTCAGCTTCTGAATTATGATTTCAACAATTAATGCGCAAAATGGCACATAAAGAATCTTAATCAAGAGTTAGCAGACGCGTTTGCCTCGAAATAAACAAACGCGATTAAAATAAGACTCAGACGCCCGAGGGGATTAATAGGGGATTAACACAACTTATAATAGCGTTCGGATGAAGGAGCTTTTCGACGTGATTTTTAAAGCGGCGGAAATGATTGGAATTGTGAGACTCGATCTGCCAAATATGCATTTCAAGGAAAGGGATTAATTCGCAATTAGAGGCGCAAATGCGATTGCTAACTTTGTACACTGTGCACTACAACGCACTTGCACAGCTCGCCCTGTGTCTGAAGCTGAATTTTCGTCCTTTCAACGAATTCTTCTGCCCCAGTCTTAACTGGATAATAATTAGGGATGGCTGATTAAGCACGAATTCAGTAATCTGAAATTCGAAGGCGTTTGCCGTAAAATGCGGATCAGAAAATCGGTGTAACTTTTCCGTCATGCAAACTAGGTTGTCTAGCGACTCGTTTTAAAATGCCATCCCTCAATTTCAGTTTGGATAAGTTTATAAATTTATGGAAACAGATGTTTTTAATAACGCACATTTGCCAGTACAGGGCGATCATAAAGTCCTTTAAGGCCCATTGAAAGTGATTTTCTGCAATTGAATTTTGATAATTTTGGACAGATATGATAATTTCAAATGAAACTAAATGTTTTAATTCAAAGTTCTGATTGATAGTAAGTTCCTGTGCTATATAAAATTAAAAAACATTTCGTTTTTAGAATTTTTCCAAATTCTAGATCTCTTATATTCCCATTCAGACGGCAGGTGCTGCCATCTATCGCTCATATAGCAAAGTAAAAAGCCAAACGTAGAATTATCGTTTGTATTAATATCATATGCATTTCCACAAGTTGTCAAGAGCACATCCAATAAAAAGCAAGTCCCTCTTAATGTTTACAGAAAAAAATATTTTAATATGTTGATCAGGAAAGAAGAATTTGTGGTTCGCAATTTTGTGCAGGGTGTCCCCAAAGTCACAACGTACTTTCGATGGGCCTCAACAGTATTTTAAATTAGTTTTTTCTAATGATGCGGATTTGCTGTTTATCCTTCAGGCATCTTGAAAACATTTATGCCACTCATGTTTATGACTGATATAGTGTAACTTGATCACGCCACTAAATGGCCAAAGAATGGGGAATTCAAGCTGAGAAAACGCCATGTATGCGGATATAAACTCAGTTGGAAATGTCCGACCATTTCAAGTTGCATTTTATCAATTACTCTGAATTGGGCTTGTCGTTTCAGACTTGGGTGTTGTTGTTTTTTCGAGCGATATTTTCCCCTGAGAAGATGAAAACGTTAGTTCTGTTATTGAAACTGGTGTCTCTCGAAATTTGTTTTATTGCTAGGTTGTTGCTGCGCTGTTGCCATCTTGATGTAAAGCTGGTCAATGCTCTAAACAAGCATTTGCTCGTGCATAATCTCGCGCTGCGCTACATTTTAAATGCGTTGAATTTAGACGATTCCTCTCGCGTTTATTAACAAAAATAAAGGCGTGTTGGGTCATTCAAAAGCGCTTCCACCAGCATTCAACATTTTAATATTTGGGCGAAGCACGCTGCTTAATGCGATGCTCGGAGTTCCTAACGCGAAAATTTGCGCAAATTTCAAAGTTTTATCGAGTGCAGGAAGTTGTAAACGCTCGGCTTTTGCCCTAAACTAATGCGCAGCGAGAAACGAGCGTTTACAGCGAATGGAACTGCATGGTTGGGAAATTAATGGGTTGCTTTACCCGCTTGGCTAAGCCTCTGCCCAAGTGAGAAACTGATTTTCAGGTGGAACATTTTGGGCTCCCAACCCCTGCCCTCCAACTGATACCATGAATGTCTGGCACCTTTTCGATGAAGATGTGAAATTTGAATTTTGAATTCTTATGAGGTCCCCACCCCATTGTACAGTCAAACCTCGTTATAACGAACTCGCTTATAACGAATTACTGTTATAACGAACAGTATTTTCAATCCCCGTCACAGCCTCTACAGAAATAATGTTAATTTCTACTGTTATAACTAATATGATAAAACGAATTATCGGTTATAACGAACACATTCTCGAGGTCCCATGCACTAAGGTTACAGAACATCACTCGAAAAACACTTGCTAAACCCATTTATCAGCTCACAGAAGTTGCTGTCAAGATGTCATCGATCTGATGACAGACTTCCCGTTGCCAGACAGTCCCATTTGCACATGTATTTGCACAATCTTCAAAAAACATTATTTTAAATAACTTTTACTCGTAGGTGTGCAGGGTAGTTAAGTGTCTGAATGAAATTTCGACTTCCTTCTCATTCAGACTTTTGACACCTTTGTACACTTAGGAGAAATGTCGCGAAAGAAATATAAACGATCTTCAATGACAGATTATTTCAAATAAATCAGCACTGTGCCCTCAGAAAAGTTGTACAGTACTGTACAAGTATAAAGACAATTTATTTTTAAAACTCATATCTTTTCAGGCTACTGATATAACGAACTAATTTTGGTGGTCCCATGCAATTCGTTATAACGAGGTTCGACTGTACAATTTTTCATTCACCCCCACCCTCTTGACCCTAGAACCTTGTTTGGTCTCAAAGATGGCGCCGAGGCTGTGCAGAAGGTGTCAAAATTCGCAACCTTGTTGCCATGGTTTTTGCGGACGTTATGTAATAACAATCTGCGATGGGGTGAATAACGACATTAATCGAGCGCTGGATCAGAAAATCATATCACCGCTAATTTTGATATTAACGAAGAACCTGCCGTCTGCTCAGGCCGGAAATGTGATGCCACCCTCAAGCCACTTCCTCACCTCGTTAGATGGATATCCGGAAAATCCTAATTAAGGATCCTTGATTCCAGAAATTGGTGATTTCACCAAGAATGTCCATGGCCTCCCAACTAGCTTTTTACTTTTAAAAAAAGTTTGTCGACATTTCCGCATTGCTGGACGTGGAGCTTGACCAACGTCAGCTTTAATCCAAAGCAGAAAATTCAGTTAGATTTTCTGGAAATGTTTCGGCTGCCGTGGCGCTATCTTGGACACAATGACACAACACACTCCTGATGATTGGACTGTCTTGCATGTCCTTACGCTTATAGCACTTAGCCAAATGACTCGCATGCATGCGCTTATATAGGCCTTATAATTTCATTTATTTGAGGCAAAGTGAATAGGGGAAAATGGCCGCCTGAGGGGATTAAGCCTGTTAAAGCTTTGTTTAATGTCATTAAAATGGCTTTCGTTTAATAATTCCTTTGGTAGGATAACCGTTCCATATGGAGGTCATTTAGACGTCATGATCTCTTTGAGGGTTTTTATAAGCAACTGTATGATGCTCATATCTATTCCAAAAATACCTGAATATTTCTTTTAGTCTTTCATCATTTGGGTTGCCATGACAAGAGCATTTGCAGGGTAGGTAACTTGTTAAAATCGTCTTAGAACTAGCGTTCTGTTGCTATAATTTCACGTCAATGGGGTGAGAAGGATGTAGTCGATCTATGAATGGAGTCTGAAATGGCCTAGAAACATTTGCTAACATTGCATGTTACGAAATGGACCCAAACTTAGAGTGGCAGGTCTTAGGATCTTGTACTACTTTAATCCCAAACTTCAAATAATGATATAAGATTTATCGTTTACTGCGTACCTGTGCACTAACGTGTACTGTATAATTGACACATGGATTTGGATCACGTGGTCCAATGTTTGAGAATTGGAATGGCAAGGTCCACGATGCAAAGTTATTGACATGCTTATCAAATCCCTCAAGGGTAATGATAGTTGTGGCCTAAATGTTTACAATGCACATACACAGGGCTTACACTGTACGTCTTCATGATATTGTATACATGCAGGTGCTTAATTTTGATCCTCATTAATTAAGAAATATGCAAATTTCGCCTGACACGTATCTTGGTCATGTAGTAAACGTGAAGCCATGTGAACAAAGCTTCATACGTGTCCATAGTAAAAAATATACAACAATGTTTATGATGTGTTTGCAAACTACGAGGCTTTGAATGTCGACATTTGGCATTTGCATGCATTATGGTCGTCCATAAATAAAGCAATGCAATGACCACCCTCCGTGTGACGTCATCGGTGGTGGCCCGTCAGTCGTGGAAGCGTTTTCCCGCAGTATTTATTACGTCATATTGGCGATATGTTGGCTACATTTTATAAGTGCACACGGCTCGTAAACGCCACACTCGACCCATACGACACTTATTTAAACTCTAACGCCTTTATGTCCATCTGTACAGTTCTGTTTGTGGACTACATGAAAATGCCATTTAAGTCTTTATGGGAATTTCCTCCATTATTGGAAATATAAGATTATTATTATACTGAGATCTCTCCCCTTTTATCAGTAACTACGCATTCACACAATGGACACATATGGACAGGTTATTCCCGGCATGCAGTCGGTCTGTTTCGGACAAAACCAAACAGCTTAGAAGAAGTTCAAAAATGAAATAAAATTGATTTTTGGGACAGTTGTATAGAGTAAACACCGGTAAAATGCCCCCACTGAATCAATATACGGACCCTGCATTTGATCATGGCTCAAACACGTTATGTTTATTTGTCTGGAAATTTTGATCTGTAAGATTATTATTAGGCTTCATCTTAGGCAATCAAGACTGTGCTAGGTCCGGAACAATAAATGATTGCCTTTCACTGTTTCGTCAGTTTGATATACTGTAGGCAAGGATTTTTGGAGAAAAATTTTGCGCAATCTTTGAGTTGATAATAACAAGCATTGAAACTAGAGATTAATTGTCCAAAAACGATACTAGTAATTTTAAATGTGAAAGCAATCTACCAATTAAAACTGTTTCGATAGCGCCACCTGGTGCTCAACAGTGACAGAAGTATTTAAAGAAAAGCTTCTTTTATTACTATGTTTTTTCAGACCTTGTAAATTTTCAGCTTTGAATAAATATAGCTCGATAATAAATCGTGCCATCCTTGGCATTTTATTTTTCCTATTGTTATAGTGACGTTTTGTATCAGTGGCATTGATGATCCCAAACAGAACTGTATTTACACAGAATTCCAAGGATGTAATAAAGCCTTGCTAGTTTGATGAAAACTTGCAAAATGTTGCTGATGGACGTTTCTATGTCACCATGATTTATAAACACTCGCCCTTCTAAAAACAACGCATCGTTTCTCTGTCTGCATGAACATCGGGTTGCACAAATCTCCTTTTAATCACACTGATTGCTAATCTCCATTTATCACTCTCTGCAATGCTCTTCAATTGGCAACGTAACATAAACGCAAACAATATGCTAACATTACGTAGCTTGGTGTGATTACAATTTCAGAATTCAAACTATGCAAAAGCTGCAATTTCAAAACTTAATGGATGAAAGAATACATTTCCTTTTGTAATTTCAACAACAATGAAATAAGGTAATGAAATGTGAACAATACGTTTATAAAATGCTTTTAAAGATGTTCTTTCATCTGGCCGGCTAACTGTTAGCTTTAGCAACAATGATGAGCCGTGGCTGGCCAGAAACTTAACTTTATTTCTATTTCGATGAAGTCCCCGGCGCACATCTAGTCAGGTTGACATCAGAACAGCAAGTGAGGGCAAGATGGCGCCGGGGCAGAAAACAGACGTCAGCTGACATCTTGTCAGCTGACTTGACATGTGC